>JAWPHD010002374.1:0-260463 GCA_037043455.1 Cyrtodaria siliqua | reverse complement strand
CATCAGAAGCACACAATGTAGTTACAGGCCCGTAATAATAGATAATATATGCTTATCATCAGAAGCACACCATGTAGTTACATGTCCGTAATAATAGGTAATATATGCTTACCATCAGAAGCACACCATGTAGTTACATGTCCGTAATAATAGATAATATATGCTTACCATCAGAAGCACACCATGTAGTTACATGTCCGTAATAATAGATAATATATGCTTACCATCAGAATCACACCATGTAGTTACAGGCCCGTAATTATAGATAATATATGTTTACCATCAGAAGCACACCATGTAGTTACAGGCCCGTAATAATAGATAATATATGCTTACCATCAGAAGCACACCATGTAGTTACAGGCCCGTAATAATAGATAATATATGCTTACCATCAAAAGCACACCATGTAGTTACAGGCCCGTAATAATAGATAATATATGCTTACCATCAGAAGCACACCATGTAGTTACAGGCCCGTAATAATAGATAATATATTCTTACCATCAGAAGCACACCATGTAGTTACAGGCCAGTAATAATAGATAATATATGCTTACCATCAGAAGCACACCATGTAGTTACATGTCCGTAATAATAGATAGTATATGCTTACCATCAGAAGCACACCATGTAGTTACAGGCCCGTAATAATAGATAATATATGCTTACCATCAGAAGTACACCATGTAGTTACAGGCCCATAATAATAGATAATATTTGCTTACCATCAGAAGCACACCATGTAGTTACAGGCCCGTAATAAAAGATAATATATGCTTACCATCAGAAGCACACCATGTAGTGACATGTCCGTAATAATAGATAATATATGCTTACTATCAGAAGCACACCATGTAGTTACAGGCCGTAATAATAGATAATATATGCTTACCATCAGAAGCACACTTTGTAGTTACATGTCCGTAACAATAGATAATATATGCTTACCATCAGAAGCACACTTTGTAGTTACATGTCCGTAACAATAGATAATATATGCTTACCATCAGAAGCACACCATGTAATTACATGTCCGTAATAATAGATAAAATATGCTTACCATCAGAAGCACACCATGTAGTTACAGGCCCGTAATAATAGATAATATATGCTTACCATCAGAAGCACACCATGTAGTTACAGGTCAGTAATAACAGATAATATATGCTTACCATCAGAAGCACACCATGTAGTTACAGGCCCGTAATAATAGATAATATATGCTTACCATCAGAAGCACACCATGTAGTTACATGTCCGTAATAATAGATAATATATGCTTACCATCAGAAGCATACCATGTAGTTACAGGCCAGTAATAATAGATAATATATGCTTACCCACAGAAGCACACCATGTAGTTACATGACCGTAATAATAGATAATATATGCTTACCATCAGAAGCACACCATGTAGTTACAGGCCCGTAATAATAGATAATATATGCTTACCATCAGAAGCACACCATGTAATTACATGTCCGTAATAATAGATAAAATATGCTTACCATCAGAAGCACACCATGTAGTTACAGGCCCGTAATAATAGATAATATATGCTTACCATCAGAAGCACACCATGTAGTTACAGGCCAGTAATAACAGATAATATATGCTTACCATCAGAAGCACACCATGTAGTTACAGGCCCGTTATAATAGATAATATATGCTTACCATCAGAAGCTCACCATGTAGTTACATGTCCGTAATAATAGATAATATATGCTTACCATCAGAAGCATACCATGTAGTTACAGGCCAGTAATAATAGATAATATATGCTTACCCTCAGAAGCACACCATGTAGTTACATGTCCGTAATAATAGATAATATATGCTTACCATCAGAAGCACACCATGTAGTTACAGGCCCGTAATAATAGATAATATATGCTTATCATCAGAAGCACACCATGTAGTTACATGTCCGTAATAATAGATAATATATGCTTACCATCAGAAGCACACCATGTAGTTACATGTCCGTAATAATAGATAATATATGCTTACCATCAGAAGCACACCATGTAGTTACATGTCCGTAATAATAGATAATATATGTTTACCATCAGAAGCACACCATGTAGTTACAGGCCCGTAATAATAGATAATATATGCTTACCATCAGAAGCACACCATGTAGTTACAGGCCCGTAATAATAGATAATATATGCTTACCATCAAAAGCACACCATGTAGTTACAGGCCCGTAATAATAGATAATATATGCTTACCATCAGAAGCACACCATGTAGTTACAGGCCCGTAATAATAGATAATATATTCTTACCATCAGAAGCACACCATGTAGTTACAGGCCAGTAATAATAGATAATATATGCTTACCATCAGAAGCACACCATGTAGTTACATGTCCGTATTAATAGATAGTATATGCTTACCATCAGAAGCACACCATGTAGTTACAGGCCCGTAATAATAGATAATATATGCTTACCATCAGAAGCACACCATGTAGTTACAGGCCCGTAATAATAGATAATATTTGCTTACCATCAGAAGCACACCATGTAGTTACAGGCCCGTAATAATCGATAATATATGCTTACCATCAGAAGCACACCATGTAGTTACCGGCCCGTAATAATAGATAATATATACTTACCATCAGAAGTACACCATGTAGTTGCATGTCCGTAATAATAGATAATATACGCTTACCATCAGAAGCACACCATGTAGTTACAGGCCCGTATTAATAGATAATATATGCTTACCATCAGAAGCACACCATGTAGTTACATGTCCGTAATAATAGATAATATATGCTTACCATCAGAAGCACACCATGTAGTTACAGGCCCGTAATAATAGATAATATACGCTTACCATCAGAAGCACACCATGTAGATACAGGCCCGTAATAATAGATAATATATGCTTACCATCAGAAGCACACCATGTAGTTACAGGCCCGTAATAAAAGATAATATATGCTTACCATCAGAAGCACACCATGTAGTGACATGTCCGTAATAATAGATAATATATGCTTACTATCAGAAGCACACCATGTAGTTACAGGCCCGTAATAATAGATAATATATGCTTACCATCAGAAGCACACTTTGTAGTTACATGTCCGTAACAATAGATAATATATGCTTACCATCAGAAGCACACTTTGTAGTTACATGTCCGTAACAATAGATAATATATGCTTACCATCAGAAGCACACCATGTAATTACATGTCCGTAATAATAGATAAAATATGCTTACCATCAGAAGCACACCATGTAGTTACAGGCCCGTAATAATAGATAATATATGCTTACCATCAGAAGCACACCATGTAGTTACAGGCCAGTAATAACAGATAATATATGCTTACCATCAGAAGCACTCCATGTAGTTACAGGCCCTTAATAATAGATAATATATGCTTACCATCAGAAGCACACCATGTAGTTACATGTCCGTAATAATAGATAATATATGCTTACCATCAGAAGCATACCATGTAGTTACAGGCCAGTAATAATAGATAATATATGCTTACCCTCAGAAGCACACCATGTAGTTACATGTCCGTAATAATAGATAATATATGCTTACCATCAGAAGCACACCATGTAGTTACAGGCCCGTAATAATAGATAATATATACTTACCATCAGAAGCACACCATGTAATTACATGTCCGTAATAATAGATAAAATATGCTTACCATCAGAAGCACACCATGTAGTTACAGGCCCGTAATAACAGATAATATATGCTTACCATCAGAAGCACACCATGTAGTTACAGGCCAGTAATAACAGATAATATATGCTTACCATCAGAAGCACACCATGTAGTTACAGGCCCGTAATAATAGATAATATATGCTTACCATCAGAAGCACACCATGTAGTTACATGTCCGTAATAATAGATAATATATGCTTACCATCAGAAGCATACCATGTAGTTACAGGCCAGTAATAATAGATAATATATGCTTACCATCAGAAGCACACCATGTAGTTACAGGCCCGTAATAATAGATAATATATGCTTACCATCAGAAGCACACCATGTAGTTACATGTCCGTAATAATAGATAATATATGCTTACCATCAGAAGCATACCATGTAGTTACAGGCCAGTAATAATAGATAATATATGCTTACCCTCAGAAGCACACCATGTAGTTACATGTCCGTAATAATAGATAATATATGCTTACCATCAGAAGCACACCATGTAGTTACAGGCCCGTAATAATAGATAATATATGCTTACCATCAGAAGCACACCATGTAATTACATGTCCGTAATAATAGATAAAATATGCTTACCATCAGAAGCACACCATGTAGTTACAGGCCCGTAATAATAGATAATATATGCTTACCATCAGAAGCACACCATGTAGTTACAGGCCAGTAATAACAGATAATATATGCTTACCATCAGAAGCACACCATGTAGTTACAGGCCCGTAATAATAGATAATATATGCTTACCATCAGAAGCACACCATGTAGTTACATGTCCGTAATAATAGATAATATATGCTTACCATCAGAAGCATACCATGTAGTTACAGGCCAGTAATAAAAGATAATATATGCTTACCCTCAGAAGCACACCATGTAGTTACATGTCCGTAATAATAGATAATATATGCTTACCATCAGAAGCACACCATGTAGTTACAGGCCCGTAATAATAGATAATATATGCTTATCATCAGAAGCACACCATGTAGTTACATGTCCGTAATAATAGATAATATATGCTTACCATCAGAAGCACACCATGTAGTTACATGTCGGTAATAATAGATAATATATGATTACCATCAGAAGCACACCATGTAGTTACATGTCCGTAATAATAGATAATATATGCTTACCATCAGAATCACACCATGTAGTTACAGGCCCGTAATTATAGATAATATATGTTTACCATCAGAAGCACACCATGTAGTTACAGGCCCGTAATAATAGATAATATATGCTTACCATCAGAAGCACACCATGTAGTTACAGGCCCGTAATAATAGATAATATATGCTTACCATCAAAAGCACACCATGTAGTTACAGGCCCGTAATAATAGATAATATATGCTTACCATCAGAAGCACACCATGTAGTTACAGGCCCGTAATAATAGATAATATATTCTTACCATCAGAAGCACACCATGTAGTTACAGGCCAGTAATAATAGATAATATATGCTTACCATCAGAAGCACACCATGTAGTTACATGTCCGTAATAATAGATAGTATATGCTTACCATCAGAAGCACACCATGTAGTTACAGGCCCGTAATAATAGATAATATATGCTTACCATCAGAAGCACACCATGTAGTTACAGGCCCGTAATAATAGATAATATTTGCTTACCATCAGAAGCACACCATGTAGTTACAGGCCCGTAATAATCGATAATATATGCTTACCATCAGAAGCACACCATGTAGTTTCCGGCCCGTAATAATAGATAATATATACTTACCATCAGAAGTACACCATGTAGTTGCATGTCCGTAATAATAGATAATATACGCTTACCATCAGAAGCACACCATGTAGTTACAGGCCCGTAATAATAGATAATATATGCTTACCATCAGAAGCACACCATGTAGTTACATGTCCGTAATAATAGATAATATATGCTTACCATCAGAAGCACACCATATTGATACAGGCCCGTAATAATAGATAATATATGCTTACCATCAGAAGGACACCATGTAGTTACAGGCCCGTAATAATAGATAATATACGCTTACCATCAGAAGCACACCATGTAGATACAGGCCCGTAATAATAGATAATATATGCTTACCATCAGAAGCACACCATGTAGTTACATGCCCGTAATAAAAGATAATATATGCTTACCATCAGAAGCACACCATGTAGTGACATGTCCGTAATAATAGATAATATATGCTTACTATCAGAAGCACACCATGTAGTTACAGGCCCGTAATAATAGATAATATATGCTTACCATCAGAAGCACACTTTGTAGTTACATGTCCGTAACAATAGATAATATATGCTTACCATCAGAAGCACACTTTGTAGTTACATGTCCGTAACAATAGATAATATATGCTTACCATCAGAAGCACACCATGTAATTACATGTCCGTAATAATAGATAAAATATGCTTACCATCAGAAGCACACCATGTAGTTACAGGCCCGTAATAATATATAATATATGCTTACCATCAGAAGCACACCATGTAGTTACAGGCCAGTAATAATAGATAATATATGCTTACCATTAGAAGCACACCATGTAATTACATGTCCGTAATAATAGATAAAATATGCTTACCATCAGAAGCACACCATGTAGTTACAGGCCCGTAATAATAGATAATATATGCTTACCATCAGAAGCACACCATGTAGTTACAGGCCAGTAATAACAGATAATATATGCTTACCATCAGAAGCACACCATGTAGTTACAGGCCCGTAATAATAGATAATATATGCTTACCATCAAAAGCACACCATGTAGTTACATGTCCGTAATAATAGATAATATATGCTTACCATCAGAAGCATACCATGTAGTTACAGGCCAGTAATAATAGATAATATATGCTTACCCTCAGAAGCACACCATGTAGTTACATGTCCGTAATAATAGATAATATATGCTTACCATCAGAAGCACACCATGTAGTTACAGGCCCGTAATAATAGATAATATATACTTACCATCAGAAGCACACCATGTAATTACATGTCCGTAATAAAAGATAAAATATGCTTACCATCAGAAGCACACCATGTAGTTACAGGCCCGTAATAATAGATAATATATGCTTACCATCAGAAGCACACCATGTAGTTACAGGCCAGTAATAACAGATAATATATGCTTACCATCAGAAGCACACCATGTAGTTACAGGCCCGTAATAATAGATAATATATGCTTACCATCAGAAGCACACCATGTAGTTACATGTCCGTAATAATAGATAATATATGCTTACCATCAGAAGCATACCATGTAGTTACAGGCCAGTAATAATAGATAATATATGCTTACCCTCAGAAGCACACCATGTAGTTACATGTCCGTAATAATAGATAATATATGCTTACCCTCAGAAGCACACCATGTAGTTACAGGCCCGTAATTATAGATAATATATGCTTACCATCAGAAGCACACCATGTAGTTACAGGCCCGTAATAATAGATAATATATGCTTACCATCAGAAGCACACCATGTAGTTACAGGCCCGTAATAATAGATAATATATGCTTACCATCAAAAGCACACCATGTAGTTACAGGCCCGTAATAATAGATAATATATGCTTACCATCAGAAGCACACCATGTAGTTACAGGCCCGTAATAATAGATAATATATTCTTACCATCAGAAGCACACCATGTAGTTACAGGCCAGTAATAATAGATAATATATGCTTACCATCAGAAGCACACCATGTAGTTACATGTCCGTAATAATAGATAGTATATGCTTACCATCAGAAGCACACCATGTAGTTACAGGCCCGTAATAATAGATAATATATGCTTACCATCAGAAGCACACCATGTAGTTACAGGCCCGTAATAATAGATAATATTTGCTTACCATCAGAAGCACACCATGTAGTTACAGGCCCGTAATAATCGATAATATATGCTTACCATCAGAAGCACACCATGTAGTTTCCGGCCCGTAATAATAGATAATATATACTTACCATCAGAAGTACACCATGTAGTTGCATGTCCGTAATAATAGATAATATACGCTTACCATCAGAAGCACACCATGTAGTTACAGGCCCGTAATAATAGATAATATATGCTTACCATCAGAAGCACACCATGTAGTTACATGTCCGTAATAATAGATAATATATGCTTACCATCAGAAGCACACCATATTGATACAGGCCCGTAATAATAGATAATATATGCTTACCATCAGAAGGACACCATGTAGTTACAGGCCCGTAATAATAGATAATATACGCTTACCATCAGAAGCACACCATGTAGATACAGGCCCGTAATAATAGATAATATATGCTTACCATCAGAAGCACACCATGTAGTTACATGCCCGTAATAAAAGATAATATATGCTTACCATCAGAAGCACACCATGTAGTGACATGTCCGTAATAATAGATAATATATGCTTACTATCAGAAGCACACCATGTAGTTACAGGCCCGTAATAATAGATAATATATGCTTACCATCAGAAGCACACTTTGTAGTTACATGTCCGTAACAATAGATAATATATGCTTACCATCAGAAGCACACTTTGTAGTTACATGTCCGTAACAATAGATAATATATGCTTACCATCAGAAGCACACCATGTAATTACATGTCCGTAATAATAGATAAAATATGCTTACCATCAGAAGCACACCATGTAGTTACAGGCCCGTAATAATAGATAATATATGCTTACCATCAGAAGCACACCATGTAGTTACAGGCCAGTAATAATAGATAATATATGCTTACCATTAGAAGCACACCATGTAATTACATGTCCGTAATAATAGATAAAATATGCTTACCATCAGAAGCACACCATGTAGTTACAGGCCCGTAATAATAGATAATATATGCTTACCATCAGAAGCACACCATGTAGTTACAGGCCAGTAATAACAGATAATATATGCTTACCATCAGAAGCACACCATGTAGTTACAGGCCCGTAATAATAGATAATATATGCTTACCATCAAAAGCACACCATGTAGTTACATGTCCGTAATAATAGATAATATATGCTTACCATCAGAAGCATACCATGTAGTTACAGGCCAGTAATAATAGATAATATATGCTTACCCTCAGAAGCACACCATGTAGTTACATGTCCGTAATAATAGATAATATATGCTTACCATCAGAAGCACACCATGTAGTTACAGGCCCGTAATAATAGATAATATATACTTACCATCAGAAGCACACCATGTAATTACATGTCCGTAATAAAAGATAAAATATGCTTACCATCAGAAGCACACCATGTAGTTACAGGCCCGTAATAATAGATAATATATGCTTACCATCAGAAGCACACCATGTAGTTACAGGCCAGTAATAACAGATAATATATGCTTACCATCAGAAGCACACCATGTAGTTACAGGCCCGTAATAATAGATAATATATGCTTACCATCAGAAGCACACCATGTAGTTACATGTCCGTAATAATAGATAATATATGCTTACCATCAGAAGCATACCATGTAGTTACAGGCCAGTAATAATAGATAATATATGCTTACCCTCAGAAGCACACCATGTAGTTACATGTCCGTAATAATAGATAATATATGCTTACCCTCAGAAGCACACCATGTAGTTACAGGCCCGTAATTATAGATAATATATGCTTACCATCAGAAGCACACCATGTAGTTACAGGCCTGTAATAATAGATAATATATGCTTACCATCAGAAGCACACCATGTAGTTACAGGCCCGTAATAATAGATAATATATGCTTATCATCAGAAGCACACCATGTAGTTACATGTCCGTAATAATAGATAATATATGCTTACCATCAGAAGCACACCATGTAGTTACATGTCCGTAATAATAAATAATATATGCTTACCATCAGAAGCACACCATGTAGTTACATGTCCGTAATAGATAATATATGCTTACCATCAGAATCACACCATGTAGTTACAGGCCCGTAATTATAGATAATATATGTTTACCATCAGAAGCACACCATGTAGTTACAGGCCCGTAATAATAGATAATATATGCTTACCATCAGAAGCACACCATGTAGTTACAGGCCCGTAATAATAGATAATATATGCTTACCATCAAAAGCACACCATGTAGTTACAGGCCCGTAATAATAGATAATATATGCTTACCATCAGAAGCACACCATGTAGTTACAGGCCCGTAATAATAGATAACATATTCTTACCATCAGAAGCACACCATGTAGTTACAGGCCAGTAATAATAGATAATATATGCTTACCATCAGAAGCACACCATGTAGTTACATGTCCGTAATAATAGATAGTATATGCTTACCATCAAAAGCACACCATGTAGTTACAGGCCCGTAATAATAGATAATATATGCTTACCATCAGAAGCAAACCATGTAGTTACAGGCCCGTAATGATAGATAATATTTGCTTACCATCAGAAGCACACCATGTAGTTACAGGCCCGTAATAATCGATAATATATGCTTACCATCAGAAGCACACCATGTAGTTACCGGCCCGTAATAATAGATAATATATACTTACCATCAGAAGTACACCATGTAGTTACATGCCCGTAATAATAGATACTATATGCTTACCATCAGAAGCACACCATTTAGATACATGTCCGTTATAATAGATAATATATGCTTACCATCAGAAGCACACCATGTAGTTACAGGCCCGTAATAATAGATAATATATGCTTACCATCAAAAGCACACCATGTAGTTACAGGCACGTAATAATAGATAATATATGCTTACCATCAGAAGCACACCATGTAGTTACAGGCCCGTAATATTAGATAATATATGCTTACCATCAGAAGCATACCATGTAGTTACATGTCCGTAATAATAGATAATATATGCTTACCATCAGAAGCACACCATGTAGTTACAGGCACGTAATAAGAGATAATATATGCTTACCATCAGAAGCACACCATGTAGTTACAGTACATGCCCGTAATAATAGATAATAAATGCTTACTATCAGAAGCACACCATGTAGTTACAGGCCGGTAATACCAGATAATATATGCTTACCATCAGAAGCACACCATGTAGTTATAAACCCGTAATAATAGATAATATATGCTTACCATCAGAAGCACACCATGTAGTTACATGTCCGTAATAATAGATAATATATGCTTACCCTCAGAAGCACACCATGTAGTTACAGGCCCGTAATTATAGATAATATATGCTTACCATCAGAAGCACACCATGTAGTTACAGGCCCGTAATAATAGATAATATATGCTTACCATCAGAAGCACACCATGTAGTTACAGGCCCGTAATAATCGATAATATATGCTTACCATCAAAAGCACACCATGTAGTTACAGGCCCGTAATAATAGATAATATATGCTTACCATCAGAAGCACACCATGTAGTTACAGGCCCGTAATAATAGATAATATATGCTTACCATCAGAAGCACACCATGTAGTTACAGGCCAGTAATAATAGATAATATATGCTTACCATCAGAAGCACACCATGTAGTTACATGTCCGTATTAATAGATAATATATGCTTACCATCAGAAGCACACCATGTAGTTACAAGCCCGTAATAATAGATAATATATGCTTACCATCAGAAGCACACCATGTAGTTACAGGCCCGTAATAATAGATAATATTTGCTTACCATCAGAAGCACACCATGTAGTTACAGGCCCGTAATAATAGATAATATATGCTTACCATCAGAAGCACACCATTTAGTTACAGGCCCGTAATAATAAATAATTAATACTTACCATCAGAAGCACACCATGTAGTTACAGGCCCGTAATAATAGATAATATATGCCTACCATCAGAAGCACACCATTTAGATACATGTCCGTAATAATAGATAATATATGCTTACCATCAGAAGCACACCATGTAGTTACAGGCCCGTAATAATAGATAATATATGCTTACCATCAAAAGCACACCATGTAGTTACAGGCCCGTAATAATAGATAATATATGCTTACCATCAGAAGCACCCCATGTAGTTAAAGGCCCGTAATAATAGATAATATATGCTTACAATCAGAAGGACACCATGTAGTTACAGGCCCGTAATAATAGATAATATATGCTTACCATCAGAAGCACACCATGTAGTTACAGGCCCGTAATAATAGATAATATATGCTTACCATCAGAAGCACACCATGTAGTTACAGGCCCGTAATAATAGATAATATATGCTTACCATCAGAAGCACATCATGTAGTTACAGGCCCGTAATAATAGATAATATATGCTTACCATCAGAAGCACACAATGTAGTTACATGTCCGTAATAATAGATAATATATGCTTACCATCAGAAGCATACCATGTAGTTACAGGCCCGTAATAATAGATAATATATGCTTACCATCAGAAGCACACCATGTAGTTACAGGCACTTAATAATAGATAATATATGCTTACCATCAGAAGCACACCATGTAGTTACAGGCCCGTAATATTAGATAATATATGCTTACCATCAGAAGCATACCATGTAGTTACATGTCCGTAATAATAGATAATATATGCTTACCATCAGAACCACACTATGAAGTTACAGGCCCGTAATAATAGATAATATATGCTTACCATCAGAAGCACACCATGTAGTTACAGGCACGTAATAAGAGATAATATATGCTTACCATCAGAAGCACACCATGTATTTACAGTACAGGCCCGTAATAATAGATAATATATGCTTACCATCATAAGCACACCATGTAGTTACAGGCCGGTAATACCAGATAATATATGCTTACCATCAGAAGCACACCATGTAGTTACAAGCCCGTAATAATAGATAATATATGCTTACCATCAGAAGCACACCATGTAGTTACAGGCCCGTAATAATAGATAATATATGCTTACCATCAGAAGCACACCATGTAGTTACAGGCCCGTAATAATAGATACTATATGCTTACCATCAGAAGCACACCATGTAGTTACAGGCCCGTAATAATAGATAATATATTCTTACCATCAGAAGCACACTATGTAGTTACAGGCCCGTAATAATAGATAATATATGCTTACCATCAGAAGCATACCAGGTAGTTATAGGCCCGTAATAATAGGTAATATATGCTTACCATCAGAAGCACACCATGTAGTTACAAGCCCGTAATAATAGATAATATATGCTTACTATCAGAAGCACACCATGTAGTTACAGGCCCGCAATAATAGATAATATATGCTTACCATCAGAAGCACACCATGTAGTTGCAGGCCCGTAATAATAGATAATATATGCTTACCATCAGAAGCACACCATGTAGTTGCAGGCCCGTAATAATAGATAATATATGCTTACAATCAAAAGCACACCATGTAGTTACAGGCCCGTAATAATAGATGATATATGCTTACCATCAGAAGCACACCATGTAGTTGCATGTCCGTAATAATAGATAATATACGCTTACCATCAGAAGCACACCATGTAGTTACAGGCCCGTAATAATAGATAATATATGCTTACCATCAGAAGCACACCATGTAGTTACAGGCCCGTAATAATAGATAATATATTCTTACCATCAGAAGCACACTATGTAGTTACAGGCCCGTAATAATAGATAATATATGCTTACCATCAGAAGCATACCAGGTAGTTACAGGCCCGTAATAATAGGTAATATATGCTTACCATCAGAAGCACACCATGTAGTTACAGGCCCGTAATAATAGATAATATATGCTTACCATCAGAAGCACACCATGTAGTTACAGGCCCGCAATAATAGATAATATATGCTTACCATCAGAAGCACACCATGTAGTTGCAGGCCCGTAATAATAGATTATATATGCTTACCATCAGAAGCACACCATGTAGTTGCAGGCCCGTAATAATAGATAATATATGCTTACAATCAAAAGCACACCATGTAGTTACAGGCCCGTAATAATAGATGATATATGCTTACCATCAGAAGCACACCATGTAGTTGCATGTCCGTAATAATAGATAATATACGCTTACCATCAGAAGCACACCATGTAGTTACAGGCCCGTAATAATAGATAATATATGCTTACCATCAGAAGCACACCATGTAGTTACAGGCCCGTAATAATAGATAATATATTCTTACCATCAGAAGCACACTATGTAGTTACAGGCCCGTAATAATAGATAATATATGCTTACCATCAGAAGCATACCAGGTAGTTACAGGCCCGTAATAATAGGTAATATATGCTTACCATCAGAAGCACACCATGTAGTTACAGGCCCGTAATAATAGATAATATATGCTTACCATCAGAAGCACACCATGTAGTTACAGGCCCGCAATAATAGATAATATATGCTTACCATCAGAAGTACACCATGTAGTTGCAGGCCCGTAATAATAGATAATATATGCTTACCATCAGAAGCACACCATGTAGTTGCAGGCCCGTAATAATAGATAATATATGCTTACAATCAAAAGCACACCATGTAGTTACAGGCCCGTAATAATAGATGATATATGCTTACCATCAGAAGCACACCATGTAGTTGCATGTCCGTAATAATAGATAATATACGCTTACCATCAGAAGCACACCATGTAGTTACAGGCCCGTAATAATAGATAATATATGCTTACCATCAGAAGCACACCATGTAGTTACAGGCTGGTAATAATAGATAGTATATGCTTACCATCAGAAGCACACCATGTAGTTACAGTCCCGTAATAATAGATAATATATGCTTACCATCAGAAGCACACCATGTAGTTACATGTCCGTAATAATAGATAATATATGCTTACCATCAGAAGCACGCCATGTAGTTACATGTCCGTAATAATAGATAAAAATGTTACGTGCTGGTAGCGTTTAACGTTTAAATAAAATGGACTCCGATGAAAATTAACTTATTTGGACATCCTATTGATTATCTAACTATTGAAAACTAAGGGGTAAACAACAAAGTATAAAATCAGAAGTAAGTTTCCCTCTCTTTATTTATATCTTAGTAGGAAAACATATAACGTAGAATTATCAGTAATATATAACAAATAACAACTTTCCTTAATAAATAATAATACTCTCTTTGACTAGAAATAATCTTTAAGTACTTAATCCCTAACAATATGCTGATAAATATTATAATCTCTATATTAAATATTTATATCAATTCAAAACCTTCTAAAAGTAAATCGTTTTAAATTCTAAATTTACGATTGAATCTATTTATTAAAGTTACTATAATCGAATTTTAAATGCAAAAATAAAGTCTAAGTTCAACCTAACACACAATGTGTTACCTTTAGAAGAAAATTCGGAGTCCTAGATCTGCAGGCGATCTAGCTATTTATACTGCACAAATAAAACTGTGCGGCGCACAAGTGCGCAAATGAGAACTGTGCACTAACAACGCTAAAACGCGCAACGTCAAAAGGTGCGCTTTTCCTGTGCGCTAAACGCACATACAAATAAGTGCGGTTTGATACTCGCCTATTTCAAACATGAATTAAAACACCTTTATGAATTAAAGTAGCGTAAGTAAAGTTTCATACACATAGAATAATGATTAAATAACCTGACTCTTACATTTAAAACAAATATTCTCCTTGGAAAAAGATAGTTTCGTGAATCAAAAGATCGAATTGACAGATTTGAATTCGCCGCACAATTAGTTGCTATGGTAAACAATCCAATCATGCAACGTAATTCCGGATGCAATATGGTTGCCGGAAGGATTCATATGTAAATATAAACAAGCGTGCTGCTTTGAATTTAAGTGATAACAGCGATAAAACATGGTAAACTGATGTGATAATCGTAAGTTAATCCCTAAGTTAAGTTAATATGAAGAATATGCGTATAATGAACACAATGGATATACAATTAAACTGCGATAATATGCGTAATGCTAAAGTGAAAGTAGAGTGAAACATCGGGGCATTACACTACCCCCCTCCAAATGTGTTAAAGGTCCTCCTAACACTCTTAAATAGTCAATATGTTTCACACCACAGCATACATTTAATCTATGCCTAAACGTCTTTCAATCATATGACGTATGTCCTACAATTCAAGAATAATCTTGAAACACAAGTTATAATATAATATATACTGTCAATGTTCTTCAGTGTAAACCACTGGCATGAATAACATAACTCCGCAAAGTTAAATAGCGTCCATCACTCATTTTAAGTATGGTTGAAGACCTTCTGAGTTGTTCATAAGATAATTTGTAGATCAAATGTAGACGTTGAAACGTTGAAACGTTGGAACGTAGGATTCACAGTTCACACTATAGGTGATCGAAATCTGCTATTATGAGTCACTTGTAAGTAATATTATCATTAGTAGAATTGATATTCCTATCGACTTTAAATTAACACTTTTATTAATGTATGCACTATTATTATATATATTGATATGCCTATAAATTCAGCTATGTATTATCTAGCACTGTATTAAGTTATGTTTATAATTGTATGAGTTTCAGTGGCGTCGCCATCTGTTTTCTTTGTTCCCTGCTGGGCGGAGTGGGCTTTTCTCTTCCCTCTTCCTTTTTGGCTCCTCAGCTCTATTGTCTTCCGACTTTCTCTTCATCACCTCGACTAACTGAAGGAGCGTATCCCTCATCTCAATCGTGGCTCTTTCCTGCCGCCTAACCGCTCTTATATGTTCTTCCAATTTGCTGGTAATTGTAGCCGTTGAATTGTCTATTGCAGCTTTTATAAGTAAAATATTTTTGTTGGAGCTTGAACATGATGATGAGGAAGATGATGGTGATGGTGATCTTACTGGTGGTTGGTGCTTCATTGGCACAAGGTTTGGTCGCTCATCCAGGGTGGGCGTTGGCGCGTCTGTTGGCAGAAGTTGGTCCATAATATCTTCCTCCTGGATGACGGGCAGATCTTGAGGTTCGGTTGGCAGGTCATTAGGTGTTGTGCGTGGTTGCTGTGGTGATGAGAGGAGAAGAGTGATGCGCTGATCCAGAGATGGATACTGCAGTGGCTGCGTTTGATGGAGTTGTGAGGTTGCCAGTGCCTGTGTCGTCTGGTAGACCGGTTGGAACTGTTGACCGTACACATGGCTGGCCTGTGTTACTTGGGAGGTTGACAGATCCAAAGGTAGGGAGGTGTCCATCAAAGGCAAGGGGAGTGGCATCTGCCTAACCATTCGGGTGTCACCAAAGCCTAACAGTTGGGAGTTTCTCAGTGGTTGAGGTGATGTGAATCCGTGTGTAGGTGACGGGGATGAGATGGCATCAAATATGCTGAACCCACCAGGAAAAGCATTTTCAAGTGCTTGCTGCAGCATGGCTGGATTGTTGGAGATGGATGGTCTCGGAAGGTTGTCGGCGCTAGGGTTGGGTGTCCTCTGAGTACTATCAGCCTTGTTGTGGACAGGTGTCCTCTTTGCGGCGAGAGACTGCCAGTGTCTCTGTGATTCTTCCGTGCTTAAAGCCACCATGTCCCTGTCACCAATTATGTATGGGGCAGAACTTGTAATCAGCATCTCAGGCCTGTCTTCAACATTCTTCTGTGTCAGCATTAGCTTGTGACGGCTGAACGACTCTACATGGGCCTCGAGCTCCTCCCGTTGAGTGCACTTGAAGAGGAACAGTGTGCAGTGGAATCGCACTTCATCTGGCACCACATGATGTTTCAGGATGTGGGCAATCACTCTGTACCTCGCCTCGATGTATATGCGGTTGAAGGGATGCAGGCACTTCAAGCATTGATAGGCCCTACGCCTCCTGTCTACGGGTGTTGCCACAGTAGTTGACGTCATCCTGAAGTGTAAGGATATGACACATTTTAAATACACGTCGGATCTGACTTAGTTAACTAAGTACGCTATCCCATGTTGAACCTAAATTACAAGCTGAAAGCATAGATGAAATGATGTCATCTCCAGCACATCCGGAGTAGTGTCGTTCTTGAAGGAATACCTGAATTTTCAAAAGTGGTGAAGTTCAATCACATATGCATATAGTTTGAGCTGAGGAAGCTTCGACGTTCTCCTTGACCAAAGGTGTGTCGTATCGTTCTCTTACTGAAAGGCGATAATAATTATAACAACAAGGCTCCTATGCAGGTGATTACCATCTGGCAGGCTATAGTAGAAGACTTTGGCTGGACAAAATCACGCTTTGCCCCATGGCACTGTGGTATTATATTGTGGAATAATATCTATACTGTGTAATTGTAATAGAAAACGAATGATTTATAATTTACATGTCTTGTAGAGTAGACTGCTATACGACATCACCTGTTAACTAGATCGCTGTGATGCTCCAAATACAGAATATTTTCTACAAATACAAAACGACAGTTGTCGACATCCCCCTATATAGTAGACAAAAACATATAATTAATATTTGGTTTATTAACTTATTTTTATAATCCAGGGTCAGGGTATCGCTCAATAATCAAAGCATCGCTATCGTATTTGTGTTGTTTAATCAATAATTATTTCCACAAATCGTATCGCCTCTACTAAGTCGAAGGTGAACCGCTTATATCACGATGCAGCTTCCTATAAAGTTGGTTAATCCTGTAATCAACCGCGGTTGGATTTCTAGTAGATGTAACCTTGAGATCTAAACTGTTTACTCGGTTTAGACTGTCTTAGACTTCTTTATCAGCAACATTCTCGACGTTCAATTATGTCGTCAGTTCTATACTATCAACATTGGGTTTCACATACTGACGGAATTTCTCGTTCCTTTGCATACCCTGATGACCTGCAGTTACAGAATATTATCTTCTAGCGACACTCTAGTGTACTCGATCCTTCGACCAGTCGATCCAAAATATCTACAAATTCCCCTTCAGTGATCTTTCTGTCGTCCACATGCTACTCCCATTTACAGACCCTCTATTCTTCTCTCAGCTCTCTGATGAATTACTCGATCGGTTGTCTTTCTCTTCCACCCAGTGTATTTCTCATACACCACGCTGGTCGGATACTCTTCATTCTAACACTGTCGCTCAATATTCTCTCGCTAATAGTACTGCTGGCTCTTCACGTTGCACTTATAATCTTGGTCACATTGAAACATCGTTGACTTTTCACACCTGCTAGATTATTCCAAATCCGCTGAACAACACACAACACACTATCCTCTAAGTGTTGTTTCACAAATTTATTATAATGAAGTTTGAACACAATACAGATTCTTCAAATACATCCGTATGTATTCACAATTCCTTCAATAACTCTTAACTTCATAATTCAAATTCTATTCCAAAACAAATAATTAAATAACAAGAAAAACATTACTACATGTAGTCAAATGTGACTTATTCCTTAAGAATAAGTTAAAATAAACATGTGTTTATTGTCCGTTTCCCTTTATTTACGACTTGCCCTGTTCTGGCTGGTCGTTTGCCTTCTTCTTAAGTTTTTTTATTGCAAGGGTTATCCACTTTGGTGGAGTCATCCCCTCATAAGGCTTCAGCTTGTTGTGGTGTAGGAGTTTTTGGCCTCCTTGTTTATCTAATTGGATGATGAAGTTCATGGGTGACAGTCTCTCTCTCACCAGGTAGGGGCCTCCATACACCTTTTGTAGCTTTGGTGAGATTCCCACTTTCCTACTCTCGGAAAGATACCAAACTATATTTCCGACCTTGTAATCGTTTAACGATATTTTGGTATCATAAATTTCCTTGCTGCGCTTTACAGACGCTGACAAATGTGTTGTGGCTACTTCGTGTGCATGTTGCATCCTCGACCTCAGCATATCTACATAGTCGCCGTATGATGTTACTTGGTCTTGCCCATTGGTTGTAGAACTACTGAAGACAAGCTCAGATGGCAGTCTAACTTCTCTACCCATGGTCAGGAGGTTCGGCGTGAGAACAGTCGATTCATTTGGAGTAGATCCGTATGCTCCAGCAAGGCAGCCAAGGTTCAAATCCCATTGGTCTTGTTCTCCGCACAAGTACGCTTTCGTCATTCTGAGAAGTGTACGGTTGAACCGCTCCGACTGACCGTTGCATCTTGGGTTCCGGGGACTTGTTCTTGTTTTCCTGATTTCAAGCATACGGCAGAGTTCCCTAAAGATCTTGCTCTCGTAGTTCCCTCCTTGGTCACTATGGATGGCTAGCGGACACCCCCATCGAGATATGAAGTCATTTAATATTCTCTGTGCACACACTTCTGCTGTTTGGTCCGGAACTGGAAGAACCTCAACATATTTACTGAAGTGATCTGTGAGTAGAAGAATATATCTATTACCCCTAGGAGTTATGGGTAAAGGTCCTAGATAGTCTGTTGCGACCACATCCCATGGTGCTCCTGTTTTGATGGTTCCCATTGGTGCTCTTGGTACTTTCATGGGTTTCTTATCTGCAGCACAAACATCACACCTTTTTATGTGAAATGCCACATCATTTTTCATTGAATACCAATAACACCGCTGGAGAAGTTTTTCATAAGTCTTTTTGCACCCGAGATGGCCAGATATATTTGAGTCATGCATCTGATGTAGCATTTCTTTCCGCATTGTTTGCGGTACAACAAATTGACAATGCTCGCCGCATCCATTCTTTCTGGTGAAACTCTTAAAGAGTATATTGTCCTTCAATTGAAGAGTGTCCCACAATACCCAGTAGTGTCTTGAAGCTGGACTCATGGTCAACACTTGATCACTGTTCGGGCGCTGATTTAACCGTTTTGCTTCTAATATGGGGAATATGTCGGGGTCCTTTTCTTGCAGTACCTTAACGTCCGACAGGTTTCTTCCTCCGGCCCAACAGAATGAGATGTCTGCCTTTGTTGTGCTTCTATCTCTGGTAATATCTAGTGCTGTTGATGGACCTGGTTCGCTAACAGATTGGGACGTACTTCTAACTATTTCTATTACTATATCTGTACTACTTTCTTTTGGTGGGGACTGTTCGATACCACTCTCTGGTGATGGGAAGACTACATGATCATAAGCTCCTTGTAGCATCATGTCTTCAGCTCGTTTTTTGCATTTCTTACATGGTCCGCACTTGAGTGGTTCATTCATATCTTGAAGAGGGCAATCGCAATCTTTTGGATTCTCACATCTTGAGAGGGCGTCACAGTGTCCTTGTTTACTGCCTGGTCTATATTCAATTGCGAAATCATATTGTCCCAGTATTTCAATCCATCTAGCAGTTTTCCCTTTCGGTTCTTTTAACCGGAAGAGCCACACTAATGCTTGGTGGTCGCTTCTGACTATAAAACGCCTACCAAGAAGGTACTGTCTGTAGTATTCTATGAAATATCTAACGGCGAGAAGCTCCTTTTCAGTTATGCAGTAATTTCGTTCTGCTCTGTTAAGTGCTCGACTGCCATAGGATAAGACGCGCTCTCTTCCATTTTGTATTTGTTGAAGAACTCCACCGATACCTACGTCACATGCGTCAACATCGAGTATGAATTCACCACCATCGTGGATTGGATATCCCATCACTTCTGGACTAACTAAGGCAGCTTTTGTGTCATCGAATGCTTTTTGACAGGATGTGCTCCACTGGAATTCTCTACCTTTCTTTGTGAGTTCGATCATTGGACGTACCCTTTTCGCAAAGTTTTCCACAAACTTCCTATAGTATGACACCATAGCCACAAACTGTTTGACTTGCTTTACATTTGTAGGAATAGGCCATTCTATTATCTTGGCGATGTTCAATAGGTTTGGCTGTATCCCGTGAAGAGACACTAAATGACCAAGGAATGTCACTTCTTCTTGAAGAATTTCGCATTTATCTGGTCGTAACTTAAGACCCGCCTTCTCAATTCTTTCTAACACTTTCTGTACTCGGTCGATATGTTGATCAAAGTCTTTTCCAAACACAATGATACCATCAATATAAATTAAGCAAGTTTCCCATTGCAGCCCTTGGAGTGCAAGTTCCATTGTACGTTGAAAGGTACTCCCAGAGTTGTTGAGTCCGAATGGCATCCTGACCATCTCGTAATGACCATATTTGCAAACGAATGCACTCTTAGGCATATCTTCAGTTTTAAGTGGAATTTGAAAATACACACTGGTCAAGTCGAATGTGCTAAACAAGTTAGCTCCTGCCACTGTGTCGAGACAATCGTGTATCCTAGGCATAGGATAACCGTCTGGTTTGACTAAAGCATTAAGTCTTCGGTAGTCTACGCAGGGTCTAACTGCTCCTGACTTTTTCTTTACCAGTACAATTGGACTTGCCCATGCCGAAGTACTTTTCCTTATCACACCTTTTGCTAGAAGATCCTAGATCGCCTTTTTCTCTTCGTCAGCGAAGGCTAAAGGAACACGCCTCGGTGTTTGTTTAATTGGACGCGCATCTTCGGTCCTAATCTCATATTCAGAAAGGTTTGTAAGACCTATGTCTCACTCGTGTTTTGAGAAACTGTCTTGAAATCTACTTAATAAAGGGGCTAATTTGTCTCTTTCTTGTTGTGATCTTCCTTTGATGGACCGTTCAAATAAAGTGGTGAGATGTTCGGGGACGGTCGGTGTTTCATTTATTGGAGCCATCAACCCTGTTGTTTCATTCATATTACCAAATTTTACTCTTCGCACAGCGCTATTGTTGGTATCATCTATTTCATTTTCTTGAGCAATTAATACCCCTTGAATGTTGTTGATTGCTTCTGCTTGCTCTACAATTGCGTCCTGCTTTATCGAAACTGAAGTAGGAAATGGATTCAAAACTCTCACTTTACTTGTTGCGCCACTATTTATATCAACTATCACATTCGCCATTTGTAGAGGGTATTGCTGACGAAAATGTTGTGTTGGTTCTATGATGTAATTAGGGTTCTCACTCCAATCGTCATACTCTCGACGTTCCACGTACACATCGATTACTGCTTCACACTGAGGAGGAATGACAAAGTGGTCTGCAGCGACTACTTTTCGAATTCTGTTTTTGATACCAACTTGAATAAGAGGTATTTCATGCTCGTCTAACAATAATACTCCTTTGTTGAGTAAAATATCGCCAGGACCATTTCTACCATTCTGAAGAACGTCTACCCCAAGTAGAGCTTCATCGTCGATATCGGCCACGAAAATAACTTGTTTGATGGTCATTGATCCAAGTGTAATATCAAATTCTGCTTTGCCGTATTCTTTAAGTGATGTCCCTCCTGCACCTACCAATTTTGCTGATTTCATCAAAGTTGGTCGCTTATCTTCATCAAGCTGATCATATAATTTCTTTGACAAAACAGTCTTTGATGCTCCACTGTCTGCTGTAAAAAGAGTTGGATGACCTAGTATGAAACCTTTCACATATACTCCATCAGCCAATGTTTTATCTTTCTTTACCGATTTTAAGGTTTCGCATTTATTTTGACCTATCTTATTAGAGTGGGCCTCCCTTTGGTCTCGAGGGCTGGCCCGTTCTAGTTTAAATGATTCCCGTTAGGATTTGGTGTCTGGACATTTGCTGGTCGATAACCTGTTCTGTTGTTTTGTGGGTAATTTCTACCCATTGGTAGTTGATGACCGTTATTAGGGCATTCACGTGCATAATGTCCCTTTTCTTGGCAGTTATAACAGGTAGCTTCTCTAGGGTAGTATTTCCTTTGTCTTTGTTTCCGTTGAAAATCTGGCCTTTGCTCCCTTTGTTGACTTATTAGCGATAACTCTTCAATTTTTGCCAAAAGCTGTTTGAGGAGTTTATTACTCTCCGACTCTGTGCTCGGCGGGACCTCTGGCTTTTCGTTTATAGAATTCTTCAGAGCAGATTGTTTCGGTTTCTGATGAACTTCTATCTTCGTAGATATTCTATATGCATGTTCCATCTCTTCTGTCTCTTCGTCTTCAGAGCTATATTTATCACCGTTCAGTTGGTCTGTTGTCCTTCTGGCATATCTTTTTGCTTTTCTCTCCGCGTAATGGTCGATAGAACTATGACGTCTAGTCTGTATAAAGTTGACCACATGATACACAGCATCATCAATGTTGTCTGGCTCTTTATGGTATTCTACCTCAAATCGAGCCTCTTCATCACGCAGTCCATCCAAAAATCGTCTTTAAGTCAGCTGCAAAATCTTCTGCATTCTCGCCTGTTTGTTGTACTCTTCGAGCAAACTTGGCCGCAAACGTCTTTGATGTTTCGACCTTTCTATATATGCTGTTCAGTTCGTTGACTAATTCTGAGTAATTTGACCACACCGTTTGTGGGAGTTGAGTAAACACAAGCTCTCCTGCAATACCCTGGATTTACGGTAAGAGTTGATCTAATTTGGTTTCTTCGTCCCAATTTTGTCTAGTTGCTATGGCTTCAAATCGGTTAATCCAGACTTTCCAACTATCTTTGCCGTCGAAGACTGGGAGCTTAACATGACGATTGTTTACCGGCCTCTGATCTCGGTAAGTCATTCTGTTGTCGTTCATATTTCTTGGCCTAGCATAATCTCTAGATGTCTGTTCATAATGAGATGGGTATCTAGATGGTTGGTAGTCCCCATTATCATAATCATAACTAGAGGGTCTGAATGTATCGGGAGTACAAGAAGGGTGATATAAGTGCTCGCGGTTGCCCCTATCATGCAACATTTCTGTGCGCCTTTCTTTAGTGTATCCATGTGAGATGTTTCTCATGTTATAATTATCTGTGTGTGAACGATCCCGAAAACTGTTAGTATCAAACGTAACATGCTGTCTGGATTGTTGCAAAGTCTCGTCTCTCGAATCTGTTCGAGGCACTTTAGCTCTAGTTGTATCTATCATACTTGTAGCTGGAGGATGTAACCCATCTCCTTGCTGAGTAGAAGTCAAGACTTGATGATTCTGAGTAGAACCCATGTTGCTTTTCAAGTCATACAATGCTAAAACAACATTATTCAAAATGTGAATAAGCTGATTCTGTTCGGAATCTTGTTGGCCTCTACTTATTGGTTGACTACACATGTCTGCCAAACTAGTCGATGGTAGCTGTATACTATTACTAGCTTTACTAAGGAAACAAGGGTCAGACTCGTTGTCGGACCTTTCTTCAAACAGTAGTACATGTCTTCTTATTGGGTAGTGTTCATGTTGATAATCATGAAGAAATTCATTCTGCCTCACATCAGTTGAAGTTCTGACCTTATTACCATTGTTACAATGTGGCACTCTATGTGGAAACTCATCTACGATGATCATAGATGATGTTGACTCGCCTTCAATGTCATTTCCACCTGAGGTTGCTTCTTCGCAGTTGCCTGCTTCTGACATTTCGTCGCATTCTTCGATTGATGGTGGTCTATCAGATTGTAACCGTTTACGACCCATGTTGATGTCACAATCACATGCACAAAATAAAACGTAGATGATCGAATCGCTTGTTCTGTTTCGGAAAATAACAGACCACACCGCTGTCACCAAAAATGTTACGTGCTGGTAGCGTTTAACGTTTAAATAAAATGGACTCCGATGAAAATTAACTTATTTGGACATCCTATTGATTATCTAACTATTGAAAACTAAGGGGTAAACAACAAAGTATAAAATCAGAAGTAAGTTTCCCTCTCTTTATTTATATCTTAGTAGGAAAACATATAACGTAGAATTATCAGTAATATATAACAAATAACAACTTTCCTTAATAAATAATAATACTCTCTTTGACTAGAAATAATCTTTAAGTACTTAATCCCTAACAATATGCTGATAAATATTATAATCTCTATATTAAATATTTATATCAATTCAAAACCTTCTAAAAGTAAATCGTTTTAAATTCTAAATTTACGATTGAATCTATTTATTAAAGTTACTATAATCGAATTTTAAATGCAAAAATAAAGTCTAAGTTCAACCTAACACACAATGTGTTACCTTTAGAAGAAAATTCGGAGTCCTAGATCTGCAGGCGATCTAGCTATTTATACTGCACAAATAAAACTGTGCGGCGCACAAGTGCGCAAATGTGCACTGTGCACTAACAACGCTAAAACGCGCAACGTCAAATGTGCGCTTTTCCTGTGCGCTAAACGCACATACAAATAAGTGCGGTTTGATACTCGCCTATTTCAAACATGAATTAAAACACTTTTATGAATTAAAGTAGCGTAAGTAAAGTTTCATACACATAGAATAATGATTAAATAACCTGACTCTTACATTTAAAACAAATATTTTCCTTGAAATAAGATAGTTTCGTGAATCAAAAGATCGAATTGACAGATTTGAATTCGCCGCACAAATAGTTGCTATGGTAAACAATCCCATCATGCAACGTAATTCCGGATGCAATATGGTTGCCGGAAGGATTCATATGTAAATATAAACAAGCTTGCTGCTTTGAATTTAAGTGATAACAGCGATAAAACATGGTAAACTGATGTGATAATCGTAAGTTAATCCCTAAGTTAAGTTAATATGAAGAATATGCGTATAATGAACACAATGGATATACATTTAAACTGCGATAATATGCGTAATGCTAAAGTGAAAGTAGAGTGAAACATCGGGGCATTACAATATATGCTTACCATCAGAAGCATACCATGTAGTTACAGGCCCGTAATAATAGATTATATATGCTAACCATCAGAAGCACACCATGTAGTTACAGGCCCGGAATAATAGATAATATATGCTTACCATCAGAAGCACACCATGTAGTTACATGTCCGTAATAATAGATAATATATGCTTACCATCAGAAGCACACCATGTAGTTACAGTCCCGTAATAATAGATAATATATGCTTACCATCAGAAGCACACCATGTAGTTACAGGCCCGTAATAATAGATAATATATGCTTACCATCAGAAGCACACCATGTAGTTACAGGCCCGTAATAATAGATAATATATGCTTACCATCAGAAGCACACCATGTAGTCACAGGCCCGTAATAATAGATAATATATGCTTACCATCAGAAGCACACCATGTAGTTACAGGCCCGTAATAATAGATAATATATGCTTACCATCAGAAGCACACCATGTAGTTACAGGCCCGTAATAATAGATAATATATGCTTACCATCAGAAGCACACCATGTAGTTACATGTCCGTAATAATAGATAATATATGCTTACCATCAGAAGCACACCATGTAGTTACAGGCCCGTAATAATAGATAATATATGCTTACCATCAGAAGCACACCATGTAGTTACATGTCCGTAAGAATAGATAATATATGCTAACCATCAGAAGCACACCATGTAGTTACAGGCCCGTAATAATAGATAATATATGCTTACCATCAGAAGCACACCATGTAGTTACAGGCCCGTAATATTAGATAATATATGCTTACCATCAGAAGCACACCATGCAGTTACATGTCCGTAATAATAGATAATATATGCTTACCATCAGAAGCACACCATGTAGTTACAGGCCCGTAATAATAGATAATATATGCTTACCATCAGAAGCACACCATGTAGTTACATGTCCGTAATAATAGATAATATATGCTTACCATCAGAAGTAATAATAGATAATATATGCTTACCATCAGAAGCACACCATGTAGTTACATGTCTGTAATAATAGATAATATATGCTTACCATCAGAAGCACACCATGAAGTTACAAGCCCGTAATAATAGATAATATATGCTTACCATCAGAAGCATACCATGTAGTTACATGTCCGTAATAATAAATAATATATGCTTACCATCAGAAGCACACCATGCAGTTACAGGCCCGTAATAATAGATAATATATGCTTACCATCAGAAGCACACCATGTAGTTACAGGCCCGTAATAATAGATAATATATTCTTACCATCAGAAGCACACCATGTAGTTACAGGCCCGTAACTCTAACAATAGATAATATATGCTTACCATCAGAAGCATATCATTGAGTTACAGGCCCGTAATAATAGATAATATATGCTTACCATCAGAAGCACACCATGTAGTTACAGGCCCGTAATAATAGATAATATAAGCTTACCATCAGAAGCACACCAATGACATATGCAATCGCTGAGGAGCTCTCCCTGGAAGACTTCTGAATCCGCACTGTGACAACTGATGGTGACTCAAAATCTTACTTGGTACTTCAAGACTTCTACAAGCAACTTGATGAGGCATGGCAAGTGTCACGCCAGCAAGATCCATATCATTTGGCTGCACGACAAGAGAAAAAAGCCCGAAATGCTCAATTCAGTAAAGAAATGCTACCAACCAAGAAGAAACCCAACGACAGCAGACAGAGAGCAGTCGCGGCACTTAGTAAGGATATTAGAGCCAGATGCAGTGCAATTATTGAAGAATTGACAAGACTGGGAAATGGTAATCTTTTAATAATGCTTGGAAAATTACCTTCAGTAAGGGAAGCCACTATACAATGTTACGCCGGAAACTGTAGTAACTGTCCCACGGAGTCACTGGTTTGTTACGGTGTCGCGGGTGGATCGTGGTGGGTAAACTTATAAACTTATCATTTGTGAAGTTTATAAAAATAATGCACGTTATACAAAACATTGTTGTTGGTTTGTTAAAAAGTTGACATAAACTCCTATTTTGTAAAGAGTTAAAACACGAACACAACGTTATATGTGAGACACGACGTTACGTCACTTTTTTTATGACGTTTTGGCGCTAAAGTGTGTCTGACGTCGTGGCGGTTCTATGTACATCTGAATTATTTTTTACTAATTTGATTGCAATGTTATGTGATAAAAAGGATCTTAGACTCGTTCCCATTCCATATAAGATTTATGAAACTTGTTATAAACTCGTTTCATCAATCTTATATGAAATGGGAACTCGTTTAAGATCCTCTATGTATGTATGGGTTTTCGAACTATCGAGACGGCGACTCCTGCGCAAGTTTTCGGTGCTGAAAACTTAGTAAGGATATTAGAGCCAGATGCAGTGCAATTATTGAAGAATTGACAAGAATGGGAAATGGTAATCTTTTAATAATGCTTGGAAAATTACCTTCAGTAAGGGAAGACACTGTACAATGTTACGCCGGAAACTGTAGTAACTGTCCGATGGAGTCACTGGTTTGTTACGGTGTCGCGGGTGGATCGTGGTGTGTGAATTTCTAATAGACAATGGAGTCTGGACTTTTATCTGTGTGTTTTTGCGTGTGATGTGATGATGTGTCTACTTGAAGCAGCGAACTCAATGGTTTCTTTATAGTGCTGCCACACTGGAATACCACGCCGTAGTAGACATGATACCCCCCAGTCACATTATTCTGACACTGGTCAATCATTTCGGTGCTGATACCCCAACCCAGAAACTTTATACTGACACCGGGCAAACCAGTCCTAGAAACCACCCTTTTGAAAAGTGCTGAACGTCAAGCAAGGGATTAGGCTACTAGTACCATTTTTATGAAGTCTTTGGTATGACCCGGCCGTGGATTAAACCCACGACCTACCGCATGTCAGGCGAACGCTCTACCATTGTGCCACGCTGCGGTGTTATCCCATACACACAGCCAGGCAATGCCAACATGACCGTGACTGCTCATGCATATATTTAAACACTATGTACGGTGTCACACCGGTGAAAAACAGCCCATTTAAAATGTCTCTTAAACATTTTTCTTCTTTTAAACCATTTTTAAAATATTTATTTCCAACAAAATTTGCCAAAATCTAAAAAAAATACTTTAAAAAACAAACAAAAATCAACATTTTATAGTCGCTAATGGAATTTAAGTGCATTTTTATGGTAAAATATGTCTTGAAACTGCATATTTTTCACCATTTTTACTTTTCCTGTGCATTAGCTCTGTGTCCAATAGAAACCTAGCTGGGCACTGTCTCTTTAGGAGAGCTAACAAGCAAACAAAGAAATCGGACACCGCCTCAGATAGAAGATATCTAAGTGTCTATCTTATTTCTAATTATGAAATACCTCAACACAGATAACAGCACCTACCAACGAAAGGAATGCTTCACCACATCAACGAAAGGAATGCTTCACCACATACTAAAATTCATTATTTTACTGCACATCTTAGAGTGAGCAGCATTTTCTGACCAAAGACCAAAGCTAAAACCATGGTTAAGGGCACTCGGAAACGTAAGGACCGCGGCGGTTCATTCATGCGGAACAACATGTTCTCGCCAAAAGGGAGGAAATTACCTGTGATGAAGGATGAACCTGTAGCAGGAACCAGCTCTGTGGCAGATGTTCAACCGCCACACTTTCCCCATGGATCCAAGGTAAAAATTGTGTACAGGCTCATACTCAGCCCAACAAGCAACGTCCACTTCGACCGCGGATCCTGAAGAAAAGGAAATATACAGTGTCAGGCAATCGCATAGTCAATATCGAAAAAATGGTGTCATAATGAATTCTGTTTTCAGCAAACATGGACAAACTGATGGAATTAAGTGTGATAAATTAAATTTGGAAATTATTAAAAGGAAATCAAAAATGGACTGGCTTGGAAATTTCAATTTACATGTACTAATTGCGATTTCATATCCGATATGTACAATTCATACACAGAAATTCCAAATCAAAAAAGAAAAAGTGCTGCAGTTAACAAAAACTTGGCCATGGCATTAATGGATATACGCCATTAGGAGTTTCAAAGGCTAGACTGCTATTTACTGCTTTGCATATACCACCACCAGCAAGGAGTTATATGCAGACATTAACAAATAAAGTCAGTAAGGAAATAATAACTTTAAATACAGCAGACATGTCAGAAAAGCGCAAACTTGTGGAACAACACAACACAGCCCTGGGTGCCAAAAATCCAAAACACATCGATGTGTCAGTAGATGGCAGGTACAATGCACGCTCATTCAAGTCGTCGTACAAACCAGGTCATAGCTCCTCACAGGCATACAGTGTAGCCATAGAAAACATGACAGACCAACTTACATAATCGGCTTGGCAGTTGAAAACAAGCTTTGTTGGACTGGAGCATGGCTGAAAAATCGCGGTTTTGATGTACATTGTCCTGGTGGTCAGTCAGACTGTACCGCCAACAAACCATACCTTCAGGCACACTCTGAGAGAAAAATGACATATGCAATCGCTGAGGAGCTCTCCCTCGAAGACTTCTGGATCCGCACTGTGACAACTGATGGTGACTCAAAATCTTACTTGGGACTTCAAGACTTCTACAAGCAACTTGATGAGGCATGGCAAGTGTCACGCCAGCAAGATCCATATCATTTGGCTGCACGACAAGAGAAAAAAGCCCGAAATGCTCAATTCAGTAAAGAAATGCTACCAACCAAGAAGAAAACCAACGACAGCAGACAGAGAGCAGTCGCGGCACTTAGTAAGGATATTAGAGCCAGATGCAATGCAATTATTGAAGAATTGACAAGACAGGGAAATGGTAATCTTTTAATAATGCTTGGAAAATTACCTTCAGTAAGGGAAGCCACTATACAATGTTACGCCGGAAACTGTAGTAACTGTCCCAAGGAGTCACTGGTTTGTTACGGTGTCGCGGGTGGATCGTGGTGGGTAAAATCGGCATTCCTTCCCACTCATAACATCACACATAAGAAGATGGAAGAAAATGACAAGTTACTGCTCAGTGTAATTCTACAAATGAGACTGAGTGAGACAGCTGTCAGAAGTGTAAGTTCAAAAACTTCAGCACAGAAAGATGAAGCTTTCAATCGTGCAGTTGTTTCGACAATCAGTAAAGAAACTAACTACTCGAGAAATGAGGGCCATCCGATGTGCAGATCTGGTCCGGTGTCCAGCACTAGGCGGGTCCCTGGGGTCTCTGTACCTAAACTGTCCATAGCCATTTTTTGAACTGCCAGTCCAAATGATGCATTGACCATTTAATATGCAATTTAGATTGAAAACCTAACTTTTCACTACATTTGTCAAAGAATTTTTCCATTTTTAAAATTTTAAAATCAATTAAAATTTATTTTAAATTATGTTTTCAAGTAAACAAAACAGTATAGCAATATAAGATTTTAGCAGACGACACTTTTGATCAGAAAGGTCAACATGTAGACTGATACAATGCATTATGGGACAAATACAAGCAATTCTAAGAACACAGCTACCAATTAAACTCTGATTATTTTTAAAATAAATTAAAATTTGACTCACTGAAAACAATTCCTATCCAAATTCGTGTTTCGATGACTTTAAACTGTTTCCATGTGAAATCCCAAGTTCCTAACACCGAAACTCATTTCACCATTCAACTTTAATTTTTTTCAGCTGGCTGAGATCTAGGTGTCAGACCGGTGAAAAACAGCCCATTGAACACAATGCAAACTATGCCCTGTTTGGGGCTCAGTCACACGTCCCACAACATTCGTTCACTTATATACACTTTAATTCTGTGAATCACATATCTTTGGCTCTCAAATTGTCCTATATCCAGGAAAAAACACCGATTCAGTTTTTCAGCAGCTCATATCATTCATTCACAAAATGCGTATTTTGAATTACACACGGTCAAAGCCGCATCTCTACCTAACCTCTGTGCTCATACGCGACGAAGACATAGTCCTGAAAAACACAGTAAAATACTTGTTATTAGTGACAGCAGACATGGCATTTAAACATCAGGGTAAATTTAACTGTGAAATGAAAATCAATTTTGAGAAAAACACATGCAAATGAGACACTTTGGATTTTTATATGGAACTATTTCAGCACCCTACGACCCGGAAGTAATTCCTGACTGGTCTGACACCGTACACAATCATGTTCCGATGTATGTATTTATCACATAACGTCCCTTGTTAGCAATGTCGAACACCCATTTAATATTCTATTGTATGACACACGTGTAATACAACCTGGAACGATTTTGATTGGTTGAGTTAAAGCTGTAACACTACGCAAGTTTATTAACTGAAACTTTTTTAGTTTATTATAAATTCACCCAGATCTGAGTCATAAACTTATTATTTGTGAAGCTTATAAAAATAATGCACTTTATACGAAACATTGTTGTTGGTTTGTTAAAAAGTTGACATAAACTCCTATTTTGTAAAGAGTTAAAACACGAACTCTTTTATACGCAACGTTATGTGTGAGACGCGACGTTACGACGTCACTTATTTTATGACGTTTTGGCGCTAAGGTCGGAATCTACAGTTTTCTTTGAAATTCAGACTATTTTCAGACATGTACACTAACTACGTTAAATAACTTAAAATACCACATAATTTCCACTCAAAATACAGCAAATACATGCTAGAAAGCAACAAAGTCAGTTTCTCTGCCTACAAATACAATTCATTTACCCCACCCACCCACTCAGCACTTAAATAAAGGAAAACATGACATTTATAGACACACGGCAACATATACCTGTCCCTTATTTGAGATATAACACATCCATAATTGAATGACAAACACTCCAAATTGTCATAAAAATGCTATTTCTACATACCTTATCCGGCTTTTTATTCCGTAATCTTATGTCGAATGGAGAAAGGCATTTACAACATAGCCACCAGTAGGCTGATCAGTCTAGCCCAAATGGAGGCCAAACCTAGACAAAATTGCAAAAGTTATGTTTTCACTAGTTTTGATATCAGCTATATCTATATTTCCATCAGCCAAAAGTTGCATATTCAGAAATGATGCGAAAGTTTCTAAAAATGGCCCTTATTGAAGGAACCCGTATTTTCCTCGATATTCAACTAATTTGATAAAACGGCCCATACATGCATTAAAATGTGTACATACACTGTGTTATGTAGTTTAGTAACGCAGATTGTTTGATGTTATACTTACTAGTAAGAATCATGTTCATTTGGCTTATATATATATTTCATATAACAATTCATTTAATTTAGTGGGTACTATTACCCCACCCACTTATGGTAAATTCAACAATTTTGTAAATTTTCAACTAAATCCTTTTTAAATCATAATACAGTTTATTTATGACATACTTTATACTGTACAAATGGTAATTACAAACACATGTAACCCTAGCAATCAAATGATTAGTTGATTTTTTGCAAAAATAACATGAGTCGTGTCATAAGAAAATGGCCTTGTGGCATTTAGTCGCGATTTTCGTAATTGTGTCGTGACCCAGCGCATTATAGTACAGTTGTATATGCATAATGACTGAACTTATGAATATTAGATCATCACAATCAGGAAATGTACTTGATTACAATTTGCAATCATTCACAATAAGAATTACTAGTGTAAACATATAGTTAATTAATTAGTAAATAATTGTATAGGTATATTTCATATTGAGCTAATAATCATAAAACAAAACGTTACAAGAGTAACTTGCATTACATGTTCCAACCAATAGTATTTACAATGTTCATAGTTAAATTTTTCAGTTCTGAGCAACAATCTTCTACATCTGACAATTATTATATTGAGCTCGAAAAACTAACACAACATTTGTCACTATTATGCACACTAAGAGCATTGTACTACAAAAGTAGTACCTCAAATCATATACCGTTAAAGCAATGGTATTTACACATTTCATTACATAGATATTTCTGTTTTCAGCTTAACACATTATCATCTATATCTAAATCTGACAATGCAATTGAGTTAGAACAACTAACACCACGACAATCACCACACCCAGGAGAGCACTCTAGTCCATGTTTACGACAGCTGCATATTTTTGAGTCACAGTTGTTTCTGCAGTTGCAGCGGATTATTTTCAGTAGATCCTCTGGTGCAGGAGGTAGACATGTTTTGATCGGAACAAGATGGTCATTTTGCATTTGCCATCCCCACTCACATGGATCCAATGACTCATTGCCAATCCATGTCTGAGTCTGTAAGTAAACTCTAAGACTGTGGTTGGACGCTGCAGCCGACGTTGGTGGTAACGTATGGACCTGTACGCATGACGTGCTTGACATGACTTTTGTGGCAAATTTTCGGAAACGTAGAACATCAAGACCTGTATCCAATGATCCATCAAATATTTGGACAATGGCCTTTTCTCCACATTGAATTATTTCTTCTTTCGATGTTCTGGCCATGAACGTAATTGCGTTTTGTCTGAAATCCTTCTTCATACAAAGTAGTTTGAGAGTAGTTGCTTTCCCTATTCCATATATTCGTGATGTTGTATCGCATCCAGTCAATGCGTGTATGAATGGCAACAGGTAGCACACTTCATTTCCTAAAACGTCTTTGGTTTTATGAATATCCCATACCTTGTTTGGTTTGATAGAAGTCCTTGTATCTGATCTGAAGTATATCTTGTTTGCTCGTACATTGGCATGGTAACATAGCAGAACTAGAAGATCAGTATCCTCCCCTACTACAATGACCTTGCTTTCCGTGGCATATTCAATGGCGGTTTGCACAATCAAACAATCAGCATCACTTTCAGCGTGGCGGACACATATTCCATTGTCGATGAGATAATCACCAAAGATTTGAATGAAACTTTGCTTGTTTTCCATGTTTCTAAGAAATGTGTCTTTCTTCGATTTAAATGGTGTATCGAGACTGAATACCACTTTCGTTCCAATTCCACCTTTTGCTCTTCTAATGTGAGCAATATCCTTTGTCGTGGCTCCTGTGGCATATCCGTCAAACACAACGACTGTATGCGTGTACTTCTGCTTTAGATAGTCCAAATACTGTCCACATATTGTTCTGAATGTTCCTTCCTTCTTCCATGGTATTTTTTGCAGGAGAGACCCACCATCTATGACATGTACGGCAGCTAGTGTATTACCAAGGTCATCGTCGTTTGGACTACAATCGCCCTTTTTCCATATAGCCTCAGCAAGCAAAGACTTCTGTGCCTCTCTGAGAAGGCCAGTGCTATCAAATAGCGATGATGGAACACTACATAGTTCATACTTGAAAATATCAGCAATGTTATCCGCATACCTATTTGCGACTGTTGTAAGTCTCTGGAAGAGTGACTGTGGATCAATCGACACTGTTTCTCCTGTAATCTTTATTGACGTTTTGTCACTGAGTGTGACAACTTGTTTCGAACGTTTAAACGTGTACTCATCTAGTGATTTTCCTATCATGCCTTGGATTATACCCTCTCCAATTGTCTTTGCTGCATCAGCGTTTACTTTTTGTTCAGCTGTAACGCCGGTCTCGATATTTCTGAGGCTTGTATTGGAGTCATCAAATGGATTGTGGTTTTGAAGGAATCCAAGAAACTCAAGTACATCCTTTTCGTCTCTTGTTGTTCTAGCTTTTCCTTCCTCTTTGTGTTGTTCACTCGTTTTGTAATTGATTGCGGTGAAGTCTTGCATGGCAGCGTTCATCTCAGCAGTCGCAGGCATAGATAGCAGCCAGAGAGTCCTCTGTGTCTCTGTCATACCTCTTCCCCTTGTCAGGCCACCAGATGTTTTCAATGATCTCATCAGCACTTGTTCGATTGCTAGATCAGTCGATAAGCCTGCCCAATAACGATCGGTCCTTCTGATGACATGATTTCCTTCTAAAAATCCCTTGTGTATCTCAGGATGTGTCTCTTCTAACTGAATCATGCTTTGGAGATATATGTATGCTGATTTTAGGTATAGCGAATGTCCAGAGGCAGCGAAATATGGGAGCATCGCTTTAACAGCTTGCAAGTGGTGGTTCCAATTGCCAACTCGTTCTGCTCTGACGAACTTCTGTAAAATGCAAATCATGTCCATATACTTTAGCCAGAGACCTGCTGTGCGATTTGTAGTTGATATATTTTCCTTCGTTTGAGAGATCTTGACAGACAATTCATTAAGTATGGAATTTTGACATATTTCGTCTTTAGTGATGCAATCTTGTTTGAGATCATCGAACATCTTTACTAAACTTGCTGGAATATCACTATCTTGGTTGTCTTCGTTCTGTTCTGGTTCCATGACCAAACTTGCTGGAATCTCACTACCTTGGTCGTCTTCGTTTTGTTCCGTATCCAAGTGTTCGGGTCTCTGTTGTTTCACCGAAAGATCAATGTTAAGAGTTTCTTTCATTAACAAAGCATGTAAAGCAGTGTCTACAAGAAAATGACCCCTGATCGCTCTCGACACTGCTTTTCCAGTTAGCATGTGCGTTACAGCATTCGGAGCATATACAGTTTCAAGCAGTTCTTGTAGTCCAGAACCTCCCATTATATGACCAATTGCCCCAAGGAAACTCATCTCAGTATGAAATCCACCTAGTCGTAAAACTATGTTTTTCAGCCAAGCAGACTCTTGTTGGGAGTGAACTATGTAGCTCGCCTTTTGAAACAAGGGCTGGTCAAATGTCAGCACTGGAGTGACATGATACCTTCTGGATAGCTCACACACAAAGTTCATTGTGGTGTAAATGCAGGTCAAATCACTTGGACTCATGTCGATCATAGGCAGGAATGAAATGCTTGATTTTCCAGGGTAATGGGATTGCGATGGTTTGTCAAAGAGCTGCATAAATCCGGACCATGATGGTCTAGATGGTCTAGATGGTACCAATGGCCAGATAACTTTGAAGAACATGTCAAACTTTGTGTCTGTGGCTTCGTTTTCGTTCTGCAAATCCAGATTCTTGAACGTGATTGGTGCAATGTCAATGTCGGGATGTTTGAAGAATTTTATGTGTATTTTACCGATTGTAGAAATCTCCTCAAGAGTAATGTCCTGTCTTGGAATGGGGACTTGAATTGTGGACCCAGGCGTTGTGCACGCTATCATTCCCATTCCGTGGAATGTATTATGGCCATCAAGAGTTCGAACATTGTGGTCTACGTTATCGCCGACAAATTGCAGGAATTTTCCAGGAAAGAACGCAGGAATTGATGTATTCAGAACTGTAGTGGCATTCATCTCAAACTTTTGAACCTCCCAGTAGGAAGAACAAAATCCCAGGTTATTTAGCGTATCAATGAGGAACCTAGAGCCAAAGTGGTGATGCAGTTGTACTCCAAGACCAATCTGCAGTGGAATGATAAGACCTCTTGGTCGACTAGCCTGTATCATGGCCTGGCAAATGGCTCCAATCTTGACACCGTTGTCCTTACTGGCGAATAATATACTCAGTAACAACTGCAAACTGTCTGGGACATACTCCAAATTCTCCTCAAGAGATGCTATTGATGCAAACGATGGGTATAATGTTTTAGATGAATTGATAGAACCAATATCAGTCTTTATAAGTTTGGCAGCCGTTGATATAATTCTTTTCTTTTCATTCTCTTCGGTACATTCCTGTTTGTTTCTGGAAAAACTGTGTATAATTGATGAAGCTGTTTCTTTCAATGTTATTATGTCAACTTTTCCTTCAAGCGAACTTATAGTAATTGAATTGCCAAAGTATTCTATTAATTTCCTTTTCATATGTTTAGCAGAATACGCTTTTTCACCACACTTTTCTTCCATCACTTTAACTAGATCCTGAACTGATACCACCTCCTCTACGTGGTCTTCAATATACGCTATCACATGCTCAAAGCCTACTATAACCTCACTATTGTCAGGTCGTCCGACTGGACTTAGTTTAGGAATTGACTTGTCACAGCCCTGGAATGATTTTGGAATCAGGCGTCCTGTTCTAAAGTTTACGTTACACGTTTGGTGATAGACGGCTTCAGCAGCTGGTAGATCTAACACAGATGACAGTCTGCTGGATACAGTATGTGCCCATTCATCGTTCCTTTCTGTACATTTTTTCCAAATTGTTTCCTGAAAATCAAAACTACGTACAGGATAAACATCGTATCCACGTTTTCTATTATTAGAGATTTTAGCATCTCTTGCACAAAACATACATTTTTTGTTAAAATCAAAAGAATTGGTGGATCTTAGTGAACGAGGAATGTTATTGTTTTCATCAGTGTTTGTTTGAATGTTCCTAGGATGTATGTATTCCCTGCGACACTCTGTGTGGATAACTTGTCCTGGTACAGTTCTGATGTCCGAGTTCCTGGCCACACTTGCTCTGTTTATCCCGTCACTTCCTTTTTCCCTCAGTTCTACCACAGGCAAGGTTCCATTCAGCGACTGTTTGCAGATAGCACACTCATCCATCTGAAATTAAACATGATGTTATCTGTAGATGGATAGATGCATTTTGCTTCTTTGATATTTTCCATTTAAATTAGAATAACAGACCACTGACAAATGTAAATGCATGACAAACAGTATCGGCACATTGTTGTTTCTGGAAATATTAGGGTAGGCATATCCATATATGATATATTTATAACTTCGTTGCATGTTAGCATGTTATAATGTTAATATAATAATTAAGTTGAAATGGATATCAATTGAAACAACATGTTTTTTTCTGTACGCATTACCTTTGAACGTTCCATTAGTCGCGATGCCAGTGCCAACCATGCATACAATCCGCAAGCCAAGTCGCCCGTTAGCTGAAACATATAACACAATATTAAGTTTTTGTCATTGTACCTCGCTTCATAATGAAGTGCTTCATTTGTAATACCAGTAAGTATCAATTTTGTTTAATTTAAGACTCAAACTACACTAATAAATATGTTTTTTGTTGTTTGCTCATGCATTGTATGCTAATAAATGTATACACTATATAGCCGATGTATAATGTTTCTCAAACTCACCTCATCAAAGTGTCACATGATCACAGTTTTAAGTTTTGTAGACTGAGTTGACCAAACTTTCGTTCTGAGCGACACTGAAAAAAAATAAAAATTACAATGTAGACATTCAAAATAAACATATACGTATTTAAACAGTTCAAGTTTGGAATAATAAACAATTAAAATATTCTGCATAATGAGATTTCTTGTTTAAAATATTAATTAAAACAAGACAATGGTTTATAATTATCAATAAGAGACCAAAATGATTTTTTTTAAATAAATACATATAATTCGCAATGAAACAGAAATGGCCCGACGTCGCTTCCATAGTTGAAAAAAAAAATCGAGCAGGACCCACCTTAGATGTTGCATATTAAAAAAAAATTGCGAATAAACGCCTTCAAATATGTTAGTTTTGTAATAAAATCGCATTTTATACAAAGTAAACAGTCAAGAAGGGTTCAACAATGTTTTGTTACAGTACTGTACTGTAGCGTGTGTAGATTCTCAATGGCATCTTGTTACAAACAACATTTCTGACGCTGAGTAATTCCGCTAATACCGGCTTTTCCATATATACAGTAGATGCAATAAATCTACCTTTTCATACATATTTATTACATTAATATTTCAAAACAAAACTCACCTTCATTATAATCCTAAATTTTGATCGTTGTTTACATGTTACGGAAATGCGAATTCTCACAATATCACGCGCCAAACGTCACTTTTTAGCGTGACGTCATTGGAAAATCACCGGTATAGTGGCGTATTTGGGCCATAACAATTTGTACAGAAAATGCAATTTTCAAGAGCGTTTTACACGAATTTGCCTGGATGGAAAGAATGCAACTTTGGTGTACAGTTTAATGTACATGTCTACTATCGCACAGTAGTGATACAAAAACTTTTGCAATTATGTCTACCCCAAATATTAGGCTGATCAGCCTACAGTTACTAGTTTCTGTTTACAGCCGCTATACCGCTTACAGTACAAAAAGTTTATTTACACCAAAATTAACTATTATGTCATACTAAGTCAAAAACACCACATTTGTGGATTTCTTTTTTATTGTCTAGCCTGTGCATGGCTTTTAATCTCTTAGATTTCTGTTTCATAAGAAATTCCATGGACATTCATTCGAAACTAAGGAGTCTTCCCTAAAGTGTGTCTGACGTCGTGGCGGTTCTATGTACATCTGAATTTTTTTTTACTAATTTGATTGCAATGTTATGTGATAAAAAGGATCTTAAACTCGTTCCCATTCCATATAAGATTTATGAAACTCGTTATGAATTATTTTTAATTTATTATTTTTAATTTTAACTCGGCAAAAGGCTCGTTCAAATTAAAATAATTCATAACTCGTTTCATAAACCATGGACATTCATTCGAAACTAAGGAGTCTCCCCTTAAGGACAAAAATATTTTTTCAATTTTTTATCGGTTACTTTTAAATCACTTATTCCAGTTATTTCGGGCATTTTGATACGTCAGCTGTGCCAATCCGATGGAATTGAGACATTTCAGAGCTTCTTAAACTTGGCACTATAATTCCTCAAAATTAATATATTTATCAGTATTTTTTGTGTTTTTTTCCCCTTCTTAGAATCAAAATTAAGTTGGTATATGTGTTGTTAATGTACTTTTGAGTACTTCATCTACATAGTATTCAGAGTATAGAGAAATCATTTATTCCTGAACTCAAAATATAAAGAACCTGCTTCAGAACTTATCTAGAGTAGTCTCCCTTAGCCTACATAGCAGCAACGTCATGATGCATAGCAACAACTTCACCCTTGCCTAGCAACGCCAGTATAGCATGTGACATAGTGCAGATTTTTTTCAAACATTAAGACATCCTATACCAGACATGACAAAGTCAACAACTGGTAAAAGGAAACGCGTTCGGTCGCGCGTAAGGCTTGAATTGACTCATATAAAAAAATTAGTATATCCGAGAAGCAACGTTATATATCCCGCAAACGACGAAGTAACAGGAAACTTTTAAACACAATTTTTTATGAAACTGTAACATCTAACAATCATGAACATAACTATGGAATAAATCCAAATATTTAAAATTTAAACACGCCTTTGTTTTAACATATCAACATAATAATTACCCATTCTCATAGAAGGCACGCACGGCCTATAGCCACGGTGACATTTACAAGTGCCTTCATTTCTACAAACTGCCCGCTGATAATTTACTAAACAAGTTTCCAAACTTAAATGCTTAAAATTAATGCAAAGTTTTTGGTGACACCTATGCGACACATACAGATGGCTGGGTAACTGTTCACATCCTGATGATATGTAGAACATCAGCCTATGAACAGTTACCCATTTTCATTGACCACGAAAAGTAACGCGGATAACACCATAGCCATCTTTGTTTTTGCTGCCACTCCAAATATGACATGAATCGGGATTACAATGTTTTTTAATTTAAACTCGAAATTGAATATTTCCGTTTCAGTTAAAATTGTAGAGAAAATAATAGGCATAACGGTCACTGTAGCTATGGTTATGCAGACTGCAAATTAAAAATAAAGTAAAAAATGAACCGGTATGTACGAAAAACATCCATATAGTTTTAGTGTAGTGTGAACTGAAAATTAGGCAGCATACCACCAGACATGGCTCATACCTACACTACCAGACTTACTAAACCAGACCTTAACTAAGAACTTACTTACACTATCATATCACAACTTTAAATAGACTCAGACCAACGAAATTTTGTATGCTGGAGGCTAACCCAATATTTAGGTCTGACATGAGCCTGATATCAAAGGTCTGATATGAGTGTCTGACTTGGGTCTGATATGAGTGTGTCTAGTAGTGTGGGTCAGATAGTGTGGGTCTGACATGGCTCTCATATTGTAGGTCTGATATCAGTCTGATAGTGTATGAGCAATATATGCACTTTGAATGTCAGACAGACTCATTCCAGAATATCCAAAATATCAAACTCAATTCAGACTTTCACTATTTGATGCATGTCAGACAGACCTACACTTTCAGACTCATGTCAGACCTACAATTACATCAAACTTACGCTATCACTCATATTTATAAGACAAAGTATCAGATTCTCACCTAGAACATACCAGTGATATGCAGACCTATCTGTACACACTAGAAGTTTTTTGTGTCTGACATTGTAGGTCTGATATGGGTCTGAACTGTTTGGCTGATATGAGTCTGATATGCATCTGATATTGTAGGGCTGATATTCAAGTCTTAATATTTTAAGTCTGATGCGTGTCTAATACTGTTATTCCAGTTTGTCTGATTTTGCACGTCTGATCAGAGTTGGTCATAGCAGAGTGCAATTTAGTGTTGGGTGTGATTGTTCAACGTATCTTATATGGAAACCTATTCTCCTACATTAATGCCTACTTAAATGAACAATTATATACAATTTACACGCTCAAATTATAGTTTCTACAAAATAAAATTGGAAAATGTGTGCAAATTCACATTCGGTCATTGGAAAATAACAAAACTGAGATGGTCTATTTTTACATGAAAGAGTTACTTCCCATGGCAATATGTGTCAATGTCTCAAAATGGAAAATGTCGCAATATTTTGATGCTTTCGGAGCAATTTTGTGTTGAAAATAGCAAAACGCACTTCAACCTGTGTTCTAAACCTGAAATTGTGTGTAATCGGTACTATGCGTATTTTCCTTAAGGACAAAAAAAAAATTCAAATTTTTATTTGTTACTTTTAAATCACTTATTCCAGTTATTTCGAGCATTTTGATACGTCAGCTGTGCCAATCCGATGGAATTTAGACATTTCAGAGCTTCTTAAACTTTGCACTATAATTCCTCAAAATTTACATATTTATCAGTATTTTTGTTGTTTTTTTCCTCTTCTTAGAATCAAAATTAAGTTGGTATATGTGTTGTTAATGTACTTTTGAGAACTTCATCTACATAGTATTCAGAGTATAGAGAAATCATTTATTCCTGAACTCAAAATATAAAGAACCTGCTTCAGAACTTATCTAGAGTAGTCTCCCTTAGCCTACATAGCAGCAAACGTCATGATGCATAGCAACAACTTCACCCTTGCCTAGCAACGCCAGTATAGCATGTGACATAGTGCATATTTTTGTCAACATTGAGGCATCCTATACCAGACATGACAAAGTCAACAACTGAGAAAAAGGAAACGCGTTCGGTCGCGCGTAAGGCTTGAATTGACTCATATAAAAAAATTAGTATATCCGAGAAGCAGTTTGTCGAAAAGGGTAGGGCAGCAATAAACAATGTACTGCCCTGCTTTAGCAACGTTATATATCCCGCAAACGACGAAGTAACAGGAAACTTTTAAACACAATTTTTTATGAAACTGCTACATCTAACAATCATGAACATAACTATGGAATAAATCCAAATATTTAAAATTTAAACACGCCTTTGTTTTAACATATCAACATAATAATAACCCATTCTCATAGAAGGCACGCACGGCCTATAGCCACGGTGTCTATTACAAGTGCCTTCATTTCTACAAACTGCCCGCTGATTATTTACTAAACAAGTTTCCAAACTTAAATGCTTAAAATTAATGCAAAGTTTTTGGTGACACCTATGTGACACATGCAGATGGCTGGGTAACTGTTCACATTCTGATGATATGTAGAACATCAGCCTATGAACAGTTACCCATTTTCATTGACCACGAAAAGTAACGCGGATAACACCATAGCCATCTTTGTTTTTGCTGCCACTCCAAATATGACATGAATCGGTGATTACAAGGTTTTTAATTTAAACTCGAAATTAAATATTTCCGTTTCAGTTAAAATTGTAGAGAAAATAATAGGCATAACGGTCACTGTAGCTATGGTTATGCAGACTGCAAATTAAAAATAAAGTAAAAAATGAAACGGTATGTACGAAAAACATCCAGATAGTTTTAGTGTAGTGTGAACTGAAAATTAAGCAGCATACCAGACATGGCTCAAACCTACACTACCAGACTTACTAAACCAGACCTTAACTAAGAACTTACTTACACTATCATATCACAACTTTAAATAGACTCAGACCAACGAAATTTTGTATGCTGGAGGCTAACCCAATATTTAAGGTCTGACGAGCCCGATATAAAAGGTCTGATATGAGTGTCTGACTTGGGTCTGATATGAGTGTGTCTAGTAGTGTGGGTCAGATAGTGTGGGTCTGACATGGCTCTCATATTGTAGGTCTGATATCAGTCTGATATTGTATGAGCAATATATGCACTTTGAATGTCAGACAGACTCATTCCAGAATATCCAAAATATCAAACTCAATTCAGACTTTCACTATTTGATGTATGTCAGACAGACCTACACTTTCAGACTCATGTCAGACCTACAATTACATCAAACTTACGCTAGCACTCATATTTATAAGACAAAGTATCAGATTCTCACCTAGAACATACCAGTGAGATGCAGACCTATATGTACACACTAGAAGTTTTTTGTGTCTGACATTGTAGGTCTGATATGGGTCTGAACTGTTTGGCTGATATGAGTCTGATATGCATCTGATATTGTAGGGCTGATATTCAAGTCTTAATATTTTAAGTCTGATGCGTGTCTAATACTGTTATTCTAGTATGTCTGCTTTTGCACGTCTGATCAGAGTTGGTAATAGCAGAGTGCAATTTAGTGTTGGGTGTGATAGTTCAACGTATCTTATATGGAAACCTATTCTCCTACATTAATGCCTACTTAAATGAACAAGTATATACAATTTACACGCTCCAATTATAGTTTCTACAAAATAAGATTGGAAAATGTGTGCAAATTCACATTCGGTTATTGGAAAATAACAAAACTGAGATGGTCTATTTTTACCTGAAAGAGTTACTTCCCTTGGCAATATGTGTCAATGTCTCAAAATGGAAAATGTCGCAATATTTTGATGCTTTCGGAGCAATTTTGTGTTGAAAATAGCAAAACGCACTTCAACCTGTGTTCTAAACCTGAAATTGTGTGTAATCGGTACTATGCATATTTTCCTTAAGGTCGGAATCTACAGTTTTCTTTGAAATTCAGACTATTTTCAGACATGTACACTAATTACGTTAAATAACTTGAATTCTATTTTTCAAAACTAACAAACATGCCCTATTCCTGAAAGACCATATAATTTCCTCTCAAAATACAGCAAATACATGCTAGAAAGCAACAAAGTCAGTTTCTCTGCCTACAAATACAATTCATTTACCCCACCCACTCAGCACGCAAATAAAGGAAAACATGACATTTATTGACACACGGCAACATATACCTGTCCCTTATTTGAGATATAACACATCCATAATTGAATGACAAACAATCCAAATTGTCATAAAAATGCTATTTCTACATACCTTATCCGGCTTTTTATTCCGTAATCTTATGTCGAATGGAGAAAGGCAGGAAATCATCAAATAAAGCTACCATTTACAACATAGCCACCAGTTACTAGTTTCTGTTTACAGCCGCTATACCGCTTACAGTACAAAAAGTTTATTGACACCAAAATTAACTATTATGTCATACTAAGTCAAAAACAACACATTTGTGGATTTCTGTTTTATTGTCTAGCCTGTGCATGGCTTTTAATCTCTTAGATTTCTGTTTTAGAAGAAATTCCATGGACATTCATTCGAAACTAAGGAGTCTTCCCTAAAGTGTGTCTGACGTCGTGGCGGTTCTATGTTCATCTGAATTTTTTTTTACTAATTTGATTGCAATGTTATGTGATAAAAAGGATCTTAAACTCGTTCCCATTCCATATAAGATTTATGAAACTCGTTATGAATTATTTTTAATTTTAACTCGCCAAAAGGCTCGTTCAAATTAAAATAATTCATAACTCGTTTCATAAATCTTATACGAAATGGGAACTCGTTTAAGATCCTCTATGTATGTTATGGGTTTTCGAACTATCGCGACGGCGACTCCTGCGCAGGTTTTCGGTGCTGAAAACTTAGTAAGGATATTAGAGCCAGATGCAGTGCAATTATTGAAGAATTGATAAGACTGGGAAATGGTAATCTTTTAATAATGCTTGGAAAATTACCTTCAGTAAGGGAAGCAAATATACAATGTTACGCCGGAAACTGTAGTAACTGTCCCACGGAGTCACTGGTTTGTTACCCACCGTTTACACTATGTTCCCGGCGGCCACGGCAGCCACGTTTCAGACAACCGTGGACGAAACGGGGTGACCGTGAGACAACGTAGGGGAACGGTATCGACTAACGTATCTCGCCGTGACTGCCGTGGACGCCGGGACAAATTTTAAGTCAGACTTAAAATTTGCCACGGTCGTCCCGGCGAAGATGACCTACTTTATAGAACGCAGTAAAACGGGGTGAACGCAACGAAACGTGAAAGTACGTTACAGACCTTAACAAAACTTGGACAGTGTCCGTAGCAAGACGTGAAGCAAGAGTATGACCCGGCAACTTACGGTCCTGTGAAGTTGTGTGTTGTGTTACGGTCTGCCACGTTTAGTTCCCGTTTAGCTGCGGTTGTTTTAGGGTGGCTGCACGTTTTATCCAGGCTTGCCACGATTTCTCACGGACCTCACGGCGAGCTACGGGGAACGTTAGCCGTTTCGTCACGTTCAATCACGATATGTCTCGGCGTATTACGGTTCTACCTGAAGTTCTGCTACGTTCTGACAAGGTGCGCGCAGGCGCACAAGTAGTATAAAACTGTTCAAGCCGACAGGGACGTTTCATTCGAGTGACAAACACCGACGAGTGCAGATATATTATCTTTTTCATAGTATAAATAATGCCAACAAAGAAGGCAAGGCGTGGACGAAGAGGATCCCGTCCTGCGCAGGCCCAACGAGTAGAGGAGCAAGAACAGCCTCAAGAACAGCCTCAGCCTGAAGATCCTCGCCGATCACCGCCGCCTGAAGAAGAAGAACATGGTCCTGCTCCTGGCCCAATAGCACAGTCTGAACCTGCACGGGAAGTCGAGGAAGCTGAGGAAGATGCACCTACTAGGAAGAGGGTTGCACCAAGGGTTGTCACCAACCTTTCAGAGGAAGAGAAGGAGCTCGTCATTGACTTCCTCCAGCAGAACCCCACGCTCTACTCAAAGAGACTTGCTGGATACAAGGACACAGCAGCAAAAGACCCGACTGTGGGCAGAGCAGGCCAGGCAAATGAACCGTACACCCAAAGAGCTCAAGACCTGGTACGAAAGCATGCGCACCAAGCTTGGCAAACTGAAGACAGCTGTTACAAAGTCTGGTCAAGCTGCAGACAGATTCACCGCAACCGAACAGTAAGTATCTCTATCAAAAGTATAACATAAAGTATATTCGATGTTTTTTTCGGTGAATAGATCGATTTTTATATCACCGAACGAACACCAAAAGCTGTATTTTCACGAGTGGCGAAGCAATGAGTGAAAATACCGCTTTTGATGTAAAAATAAAAATGTACCTAACACGGAAAAAATCACATTTTCTGTTTCTTTCATGCATTTTCTGGGCATGATATTGGTTGTAAATTAAAAATTTGCATCTGTAAACTAGCTTGAAATGTCAATTTGATAAATGGTTTTCTTTAAATTTTCAATGAAAGAATTCCCACTCTAGTCCGCCTGGCGTCGCGTGCATTAATTACGTTACGTTGGCCAATAATTGACATCATTAAGCTTTTACATGTATGTGCGTGACGTAATTTCTGACATGCAGCAATTACTTTATGCTAATCGACATCAATAAAATTTATCAGTAACAAAACGAATTTACGACAATATTGAGGATCAAAAACTCGTATTTTCACTGTTTGAGAGGCGTCTCTCCTGTATATTTCAGCAAGTAGTGCTTGAAATCGTATTTAATATATTACCTGATATATATAGAGAAATGTGCGTTCGTGTGTGCATGCATGCGTGTGTGTGTGTATGTTTCATTACTTAAAAGGTTTTCGTCTTCATCAGGTGGATTTGGCAGCGCTTCCAGTTCCTGTTGGAGCACATCACACAGTTGCCAAGAAGGACCGTCGCGAGCTTCGCTGCTCGACTTCGACCTCCTAATAATGATAATCTACCAGCTGAAACTACTCGTGAGACTCCAGTAGACGCTCTAACGGTATCACCTGCTCTCGGAGCACCAGGCGATTCTTCACCTGCCGGCACTCAAACTTCCACAGACACGTCATCTCGTACTGGAGCCAATCCTGATACCCTTTTGGGCCTTTTGGAGACCTTTCTGGCCGAACGACAAAGTCAGGGGAACCCAGCCACTGCCTTCGGTTCTTTGTTGACGGAAGTATTCGAAGCCTTCCACCAGCCATCCGACGTAGAGCAGAATCTAGGATAATGGAGGTGTTGCACGAATGCCAGAACGATGCCGAGCGACAGCAGTTCCGACAGATAGAACTACAGCAGTCAGCCCAAGCTGACGCGAAATCGACCCCGAGGTTACGGACAGCCTTTTGCCCAGCGTCCAGCCCGTCCTCCGGTACAACAATGGCAACCGCCGCCTTCCCAGTGGCCTGCTAATGTGACAAATCCAACCAGTCTCTGGCACTCTATGATCACCCTTGGGTACAGGAGCAGTTTCCCGAGATGAACATAACTTGTTCCCCGTCCATCACACGAAACCAGCCACAGCCAGTGTTGTATGCGTCAGCTCAGGCACAGTCGTCATCTACTGCCGATGAACAAGACTTCTCATACTGCCAGTTGCTTACCTCAGACTCTCCCACCTTGTCTGAGTCAGGTCTCCGCCAATCTGAGAAGCCCAAACCTACAAGCTCAAGAGAGAAGGACCAGCAGCACTATTAATTTCACCTTCAGAGAACCCAATGGCGGGTGACGATTCAACATCGTGTCCATAAACCGTACTCATTTTTGTCATCTCTAAGACAATGCACATACAGATAAGTTTGTTTTTTTTGTGTGTAAAGTTTTTTCTTCTCCATCTCATAGACAATGAGTGCAAACAATCTGTTTGCTTTTTCGTTTCAAGGCAATGAGTGAAAGCATACTTGATGAGTTAACCTCGTTTAAACGACTGAATATCAAAGACTGTGGTAAATATAAGTTTTAAAACTGAAGAACAGATGTACATGTATGCCTCAAATTGACATTTTCTTAATCTTTTTAAGTTTCAGTGCGCATTACAATTCTCCATCTCATAGACAATGAGTGCAAACAATGTGAATTCGCTTTGTTGTTAAAGGTTTATTTTTGTCATCTCATAGGTAATGAGTGAAAGCATACTTGATGATTTAACAACATAAATATCAAAGGCTGTGGTATATAAGTTTTGAAAAATGAAGAACAGATGTATGCCTCAAATTGACATTTTCTGTGAAAAATCAACGCAGGAAAGCGTCATTTCGAACGTCCGTTATGTGTGTGTTCAAGTACGCATGCCTACAAGTAGCTCTCTCACAGGCAAAAGTTTTTGTCCATTCGCTGTAGCATCTTGTCAATATTTGTATGCATACCAAATTCAATCAACATATTACATGTGGTAAAAAGAGTTATGATAATGAAAATAATAAAGATTTTTATACTATTGAATGTTTTATGTGATGAATCATATGAATACAATTTTCACAAAATACAAAAAATTGTGAGTGAAAGGTTTGCGTTTATCACATATTTGGGGCTATATTTGCACGATAACCAAATTTTGAATATGTGATACTAGATAACCGTAAATCATTTATTTTGAACGGGATAGGTATCATGTCCATAAGCGACGAAAGTTTGACGTATTTGGAATGACTTTACGTGAATGTTAAGGTTGATTTTTTCTATTTCGGAAAAGAAATTGATATTAGTTTTCGATTTTAATCAATTTCTTCGAAAGTGTTTTTACATGTGATAAACAGATTATTACATGGGATTTTGGTTATTGCCCGCGGTATCAACCCTCGACCATTATCAACCCTCGAGCTTAAGCTCTCGGGACTTGATAATGGGGTCTCAGGTTGATACTCCGGGCGATAACCAAAATCACCAATGCGATAATCTCTAAATCCCTGTTGCATAGTGCAATATCGCCATATGATGGATTAAGTATTATTATTTACCATTAAACACAACAATTGCCAAGTTTCATCATAGGTGGCCGGCACGGGGAGGGTTATACTGCAAAAATGACCAAAAAGCCAAGATCCGTGAGGTAGGCTTGATACACACTGTTTAATTAAACAGAGTGCATCAACCAACCTTGACGTTTTGGCCATTTTTGCATTAAACCCCTCTATGTGCCGGCCACCTATGAATTTAACACTGAAGTTTCGTGGCTCTTCCATTATAAAATGCCTTTCACTGGGGAGTGATCATCCTGTCCTGCCACTCTACGGCACCAGCTGCAGAATTGAAGTACATTTCAAGGTACTCCCGTTGTTCCTTAGCATTCCGAGTTTCTCTCGTCCTTGCGTCGGGTGGGTTGTCGACGTCCTGCCACTGAACATCATTTCTCCAGTTGCAGGGACTAGATTGTGATCCTCGTCGTCATGGTCCACCTCATTCACCGGGATGACTGGAACCCGCTTCCTTAACAGGTTGTGAAGTACGACTGCACCCTCAATGATGCCTCGTGCTGCAATAAAGTTAAACAATATGGACCGTTAAACAGCTCTCATACAGTAGACATGTGTAATCAGCGATGAATATGACCAGCCTGCTCATCGGAAACAGTCTGATCTAAAACTACGCTGGATGCTGGACCCTGTCAGACTGTATGGGCATGCACAGACTGAACTAGGTCTTCGCTGGATGTTGATCGTAGAAACAATATATTTATCATACATGAAGAAAATATAGATCTGTAGCACATTACAAACGACCATCAGTGAACTTTACCCTTACTCTTTAGCACTTCGCAATTGCACTTGTTGACTTTATAAATGGCAATCATTTTATAGAGGATGGTTAGAAAATAATTTGAGCCCTGACGTTAGAAAACTGGATTTTTTCATATGCGAAAACAAAAGACGCAGATCAGCTTCGCGGTAACCGCGAAGCTGATCAGCGCCTTTGTTTTCGCTACTTGGATAGTACATTCCCTCTTCTTTCTAATTCCAAAATTTTAAGCCTCTAATCATCTTCTGTAGCTGCACAGCCCGGTTTTTTGTCGGACCTGGTCGGAAACCCCGAAGACCGGTTTTCTCACGTCGCGGCTCATTTACTTACCTGTGTCTGGTCCCTGTTCTAGAGTTCCCAGGAAGCACCTGAATCGATTAGCCAGGATCCCAAAAGCGTTTTCAACCACAATTCGTCCACGGGATATGCGGTAATTGAAGATAAGGCTTTCTTTCGACATAGCTCTTCTTGAATACGGTTTCATTAAGTAGTTTCTTAATGCAAATGCATCATCTCCCAGGATAAAGTAGGGTACGTCCTGATTCTGGTCATCATTAGGCAGAGGACAAGGTGGTGGCAATCCTATAAGATCTTCTTCGAGAAGTTCATAGAGCTCTGAGTCGTTAAAAATTTGCGCATCTGACATGTGCCCCACCCCACCAACTTCAATCCATATGAAACGATACTGGGCATCCACCAAGGCAAGGAGAGGGACGCTGAAAAAGCCTTTGTAGTTGTGGTACAAAGATCCTGTGTTGGGTGGCTTGCTGATTGCTATATGTTTTCCGTCGAGTGCTCCTATCGCATGTGGAACATTCCACCTCTCTTCAAACTCCTGAGCAATGACTCTCCATTCATCAGGCGTCACAGGAACGGTGAACACTTCATCCTTGTAGGCGTCAACGATGGCCTTACAAACTTCTGGCACCATATAGCAGATGGATGCCTTACTGCACCTGAATGCATAGGAGAGTGACGCGTAGTTGTCCCCAGTAGCCAAATGTCGCAGTGTCAAAGAAAGTTTAAGTCCAGGTGGTAGAGCAGAGCGAAACTTTGTGTCCTGTTTCTCGATTGCTGGCGTAATTTTTTCGAGAATCTCGTCGAAGAGCTCTGGTGGCATTCGCAGATAGTTCTGAAAGGCATTTACGTCCTCGGTTCGTAGCTCTCTTGTTATGAATGTTGAGTAGTGTCCGAACTGCTGTCGTCTTTCTTCGGATAACCATGACCGCACCCACATTGACCCTTGGTCTTCTTGCCCGCCTCCTGCGCCATCTATCTACACCGACCAGTTCCCTCTGCAGCTGCTGGCGGCATTCTTGCTTACGCAAAGACCGAATGTATGCGCCCAGCAAACATACAAATACGAAATCATCCTCGTCATGCACATTCATGTTCTCTCATTGAAGGTTCAGAATACACTGACTGTTGCAGTATTTTGTTGCTGTTTTGCCCCCCCCCCCCCCCCCCCCCCCCCCCCTTACCCGGAGGTCACGGCTAACCTTAGTGGGCCTTGATAGAACTTGACAGACGTGGCAAACCTTGATTGTTAAGCGACAAAACGTGAGAGGTCCCATCAGAACGTAGCAGGCCGTGAGGAAACGTACAAGCGTCCGTGACATACCGTGGACTTAAACGTAGTGCACCGTCGGGTCTCCGGGGCTTCGGCGGCTCGTTTCAGCTCACGGTGTGTAACGGATACCTTAATAGACCGTAAGAAAACGTAATGATACCTAACAGAACTTGAGTACCAAGACAAAAACTGTCCAAAATCCCACGGCGCACTACGTTTTTGGGCTGCCGTGGCTGCCGTGGTCGCCTGGAACATAGTGTAAACGTAGGGTTACGGTGTCGCGGGTGGATCGTGGTGTGTGAATTTCTAACAGACAATGTAGTCTGGACTTTTATCTGTGTGTTTTTGCGTGTGATGTGATGATATGTCTACTTGAAGCAGCGAACTCAATGGTTTCTTTATAGTGCTGCCACACTGGAATACCGAGACGGCGACTCCTGCGCAAGTTTTCGATGCTGATACTCCAACCCAGACACTTTATACTGACACCGGGCACACCAGTCCTAGAAACCACCCTTTTCAAAAGTGCTGAACGTCAAGCAAGGGAGTAGGCTACTAGTGCCATTTTTATGAAGTCTTTGGTATGACCCGGCCGTGGATTAAACCCACGACCTACCGCATGTCAGGCGAACGCTCTACCTTTATGCCACGCTGCGGTGTTATCCCATACACACAGCCAGGCAATGCATTAGCTCTGTGTCCAATTGAAACCTAGCTGGGCACTGTCTCATTAGGAGAGCTAACAAGCTTCTTCTGCACAGAAAACAAAGAAATCAGACACCGCCTCAAATAGAAGATATCTAAGTGTCTATCTCATTTCTAATTATGAAATACCTCATCACAGATAACAGCACCTACCAACGAAAGAGTGCTTCACCACATACTAAAATTAATTATTTACTGCACATCTTAGAGTGAGCAGCATTTTCTGACCATAGACCAAAGCTAAAACCATGGTTAAGGGCACTCGGAAACGTAAGGACCGCGGCGGTTCATTCATGCGGAACAACATGTTCTCGCCAAAAGGAAGGAAATTACCTGTGATGAAGGATGAACCTGTAGCAGGAACCAGCTCTGTGGCAGATGTTCAACCGCCACACTTTCCCCATGGATCCAAGGGTAAAAAATGTGTACAGGCTCATACTCAGCCCAACAAGCAACGTCCACTTCGACCGCGGATCCTGAAGAAAAGGAAATATACAGTGTCAGGCAATCGCCTAGTCAACATCGAAAAAATGGTGTTATAATAAATTCTGTTTTCAGCAAACATGGACAAACTGATGGAATTAAGTGTGATAAATTAAATTTGGAAATTATTAAAAGGAAATCAAAAACTGACTGGCTTGGAAATTTCAATTTACATGTACTAACTGCGATTTCATATCCGATATGTACAATTCATACACAGAAATTCCAAATCAAAAAAGAAAAAGTGCTGCAGTTAACAAAAACTTGGCCATGGCATGAATGGATATACGCCATTAGGAGTTTCAAAGGCTAGACTGCTATTTACTGCTTTGGATATACCACCACCAGCAAGGAGTTATATGCAGACATTAACAAATAAAGTCAGTAAGGAAATAATAACTTTAAATACAGCAGACATGTCAGAAAAGCGCAAACTTGTGGAACAACACAACACAGCCCTGGGTGCCAAAAATCCAAAACACATCGATGTGTCAGTTGATGGCAGGTACAATTCACGCTCATTCAAGTCGTCGTACAAACCAGGTCATAGCTCCTCACATGCATACAGTGTAGCCATAGAAAACATGACAGACCAACGTTACATAATCGGCTTGGCAGTTAAAAACAAGCTTTGTTGGACTGGAGCATGGCTGAAAAATCGCGGTTTTGATGTACATTGTCCTGGTGGTCAGGTAAACTGTACCGCCAACATACCATACCTTCAGGCACACTCTGAAAGAAAAATGACATATGCAATCGCTGAGGAGCTCTCCCTCGAAGACTTCTGGATCCGCACTGTGGCAAGTGTCACGCCAGCAAGATCCATATCATTTGGCTGCACAACAAGAGAAAAAAGCCCGAAATGCTCAATTCAGTAAAGAAATGCTACCAACCAAGAAGAAAACCAACGACAGCAGACAGAGAGCAGTCGGTCAATTAGTAAGGATATTAGAGCCAGATGCAGTGCAATTATTGAAGAATTGACAAGACTGGGAAATGGTAATCTTTTAATAATGCTTGGAAAATTACCTTCAGTAAGGGAAGCAAATATACAATGTTACGCCGGAAACTGTTGTAACTGTAAAATCGGCATTTCTTCCCACCAGAAAATGACAAGTTACTGCTCAGTGTAATTCTACAAATGAGACTGAGTGAGACAGCTGTCAGAAGTGTAAGTTCAAAAACTTCAACACAGAAAAATGAAGCTTTCAATCGTGCAGTTGTTTCGACAATCAGTAAAGAAACTAACTACTCGAGAAATGAGGGCCTTCCGATGTGCAGATCTGGTCCGGTGTCTCTGTACCTAAACTGTCCATAGCCATTTTTTGAACTGCCAGTCCAAATGATGCATTGACCATTTAAATGCAATTTAGATTGAAAACCTAACTTTTCACTACATTTGTCAAAGAATTTTTCCATTTTTAAAATTTTAAAATCAATTAAAATTTATTTTAAATTATGTTTTCAAGTAAACAAAACAGTATGGCAGTATAAGATTTTAGCAGACGACACTTTTGATCAGAAAGGTCACCACAACATGTAGACTGATACAATACATTATGGGACAAATACAAGCAATTCTAAGAACACAGCTACCAATTTAAACTCTGATTATTTTTAAAATTAATTAAAATTAAAATTTGACTTACTGAAAACAATTCCTATCCAAATTCGTGTTTCGATGACTTTAAACTGTTTCCATGTGAAATCCCAAGTTCCTAATACCGAAACTCACTTCACCATTCAACTTTAATTTTTTTCAGCTGGCTGAGATCTAGGTGTCAGACCGGTGAAAAACAGCCCATTGAACACAATGCAAACTATGCCCTGTTTGGGGCTCAGTCACACGTCCCACAACATTCGTTCACTTATATACACTTTAGTTCTGTGAATCACATATCTTTGGCTCTCAAATTGTCCTATATCCAGGAAAACACACCGATTCAGTTTTTCAGCAGCTCATATCATTCATTCACAAAATGCGTATTTTGAATTACACACGGTCAAAGCCGCATCTCTACCTAACCTCTGTGCTCATACGCGACGAAGACATAGTCCTGAAAAACACAGTAAAATACTTGTTTTTAGTGACAGCAGACATGACATTTAAACATCAGGGTAAATTTAACTGTGAAATGAAAATCAATTTTGAGAAAAACACATGCAAATGAGACACTTTGGATTTTTACATGGAACTATTTCAGCACCCTACGACCCGGAAGTATGTATTTATCACATAACGTCCCTTGTTAGCAATGTCGAACACCCATAAAATTCCCATCAGTACTTCTTTTAAAACATTGCAAAAACAAGAGGGCAAGGATGGCCCTAGATCGTTCATCTTTTAATCATGCAATACGTCTGCTGTGTCTAGCCTGGCATGGGTATTGTTTAATTTGTTCCACTTTCTTCTATGAAAGAGATTTCATCAAAATGGGATGGGGTTTTATATCAACAGTCTAAACAAATTTGGTACAGATCAGATCAAAAATGAAGTAGCTACAGATTTAACAAGAGCTGTATAGAATATTGACTATTCTAATTTTCAGAATATAATAAATTATATAGCCAGTATATACCATCCGAAAACAAGTCTAAAACAATGTGGGAGTGGGGTTGGAGGTGGGGCGGGGGTGTCAACATAGCTATATGTGTAAGAATTGACAAAAACAACACAGAAATATGTACAAAAATAATAATAAAACAACAGGCTCAAGAGGGCCTGTGGACGCTCTACTGGCTCAAGATAAAGTTTATGTATAAGGGGCCATAAGTCTTTCAAAAATCATTCCACCAGACCATGGCAATGACAGGTGCAACTAGGCTTAGTACTGATCATTCTCGCCAAGATTCGCTGAAATCTGGCAAAGAGTTCAGAAGAAAACTAATCTGGACAAAGTTTGTGTATTAAAACATTTAAAGGGTCACAACTCTGCCAAAAGTCATTCAACCGAAATATGGCGATGATATGCGCAACTGGGCTTGATACTGATCATCCTTGACAAGTTTCATTGAAATCTGGCGAGGGGTTCAGGAGAAGTAGATCAGACAAAGTTTGTTTATTAAAACCTTTAAAGGGCCATAATTCTGCCAAAAAAATCATTCAACCGGAATACGGCAATGATTTGCACAACTAGACATGGAACTGATCATCATTAAAAAGTTTCGTTTAAATCCGGCCAGGGGTTCAGGAGAACTAGTCAGAACAAAGTCTGTGTATTAAAACCTTTAAAGGGCCATAACTCTGCCAAAAATAATTCAATCGGAACACGGCGATGATTTGCACAACTAGACATAGAATCGATCATCACTAAAAAGTTTCGTTTAATCCGGCCATGGGTTCAGGAGAACTAGTCAGAACAAAGTTTGTGTATTAAAACCTTTAAAGGGCTATAACTCTGCCAAAATCATTCAACTGGAACACGGTGACTATGTACAACTAGGCTTGGTATTGATCATCCCTGCAAAGTTTCAATGAAATCTGGCCAAATGAAGGCCCTTTCGTCTTAATGAGGCCAAGATATAGCATATTTCAAAAAATCAATGGCCATGACTCCGATGCAAATGGTCCAATCTGGATGGTTTTCGAACTTGTCCAAGCTTTCATTGATATTAACAATCTGGTAAAGTTTCTTAAAGATCGGATGAAAGATGAAGGACCTAGCGTCTTAACGAGGCAAAATATAGGATTTTTAACTAAATCAAGTGCCATAACTCCACTGTTACTGGTCCAATCTGGCTGGTTTTCGAACTTGACCGAGCTTTCATTGATATTAACAATCTACTAAAGTTTCATAAAGATCGCATGAAAAACGAAGGACCTATCATCTTAACGAGGCAAAATATAGCATTTTCAACTAAATCAAGGGCTATAACTCATCTGTTACTGCTCCGATCTGGCTGTTTTTCGAAGTTATCTGAGCTGTTATTAATATAAACAATCAGGTAGAGTTTTGTAAAGATCAGATGAAAGATGAAGGCCCTATCGAATTAACGAGGCAAAATATAGCATTTTTAACTAAATCAAGGGCCATAACTCCGCTGTTACTTGTCCGATCTGGCTATTCTTCGAAATTTTCCGAGCTTTCATTTATATAAACAATCTGGTAGTGTTTGGTAATGATCGAATGAAAGATAAAGGCTCTATCGTCTTAACGAGTCAAAATATACCATTTTTAACTAAATCAAGGGCCATAACTCCGCTGTTAATGGTCCGATCTAGCTGGTTTACGAACTTTTCCGAGCTTTCATTTATATAAACAATCTGATAAAGTTTCGTAAAGATTGGATGAAAGATGAAGGCCCTATCGTCTTAATGAGGCAAAATATAGCATTTTTAACTAATTCAAGGGCAATAACTCCGCTGTTACTTGTCCGATCTAGCTGGTTTTCGAACTTCTTTGAGCTTTTATTGATATTAACAATCTGTGCAAGTTTGATAAATATCAAATAATAAATGAAGGTGCTAGAGTGTTCACAAGGCTTAATATGGCATTTTTCAGCAAAACAAGGGCCATAACTCCGGTGAAATTATTTCGATCTTGCCGGTTTTCGAACTTGTCCGAGATTTCATTGATATAAAGACACTGGCAAAGTTAAGTAAAGGTCCGATTAATATTGAAGGCCCTAGAGTGTTCACAAGGCAGAAAATAGCATTTTTCAAAAAAAACAAGTGCCATAAGGCCAGAAAGAAAAATACCTGTGTTTCTGGTGACTCGGTTGAAAAAATTAGGGTAGGTAGGAAGGTATTTTTTTCTTTTTTTTTTTTTGGATGTCAAAACTAATCGGATTCTATTTTAATATATATAGCATCTTTGCTAGGGGCTTAATTAAGTTTTAATTCAAGAATACTTAAAACATGTTTGTTTTCAACAAATAACACGGAATTTTATTTTTATTATTTTTTTATTTTTTTATTTTTTTTATTATTTTTTTATTTTTAGGATAAAAAACTGTAGGGTCGGCGCCAAAAAATAGGGACGGTCGGGTAACCAGAAACACAGGTATTTTTCTCCCCGGCCTAACTCCGATGTTACTGTTCCGATTTAGCTGGTTTTCGAGCTTGTCAGAGCTTTCATTGATATTAACAACCTGTGCAAGTTTGGTAAAGATCAAATAATAAATGAATGTGCTAGAGTGTTCACAAGGCAGAAAATTGCATTTTTCAGAAAAAACAAGGGCCATAACTTTGGTGTTACTGTCCCAATTTAGCTGATTTTCGAACTTGTCCAAGCTTTTATTGGTATTAACAATCTGTGCAAGTTTAGTAACGATCAAATAATAAATGAAGGTGTTAGAGCGTTCACAAGGCAGAAAAAAAGCAATTTTTCAGAAAAAACAAGGGCCATAACTCCGGTCTTACTGATCCGATATGGCTGGTTTTCGAACTTGTCCGAGCTTTCATTGATATTAACAATCTGCGCAAGTTTGGTAAAGATCAAATAATAAATGAAGCTGCTAGAGTGTTCCCAAGGCTTAATATGGCATGTTTCAGCAAAACAAGGGCCATGACTCCGGTGAAATTTATCCGATCCGGCTGGTTTTCGAACTTGTCCGCGCTTTCATTGATATCAAGACACTGGCAAAGTTTCGTAAAGATTCGATTTATTAATGAAGGCCCTAGAGTGTTCACAAGGCAAAAGTTAACAGACGGACGGACGACGGATGGACGACGAAAAACTCGCCATCCCATAAGCTCTGCTGGCCTTCAGCCAGTAGAGCTAAACATTGTATATACCATTATGGGGTGGATCTCGACAGTTTCCAGGTTATGATCCAGGGCTATTTCTCCTGGAGTGAGGACAGACCCCATAGCTGTAACCATCTGTTCATGCTCAGTGAGTGTAAATATGGCTATAGGATGGGAATCTCAGTGGTATCAAAACTAGAGCTATCACTGAAGGTAACTTGCTGACCTGTTTGAATGTTTGTAGAAAGGTAATGATTCTGTATTTTCATATAAATTAACAAGAGGACCAAGAGGGCCTGTGGATTCTTAACTTGCTAAAACGGATCTTATATCAAGGGTTGTCGTCATAAAATTCCCATCAGTACTTCTTTTAAAACACTGCAAAATCAAGAGGACAAGGATGGCCCTATATCGTTCATCTTTTAATCATGCAATATTTCTGCTGTGTCTAGCCTGGCATGGGTATTGTTTAATTTGTTACACTTTCTTCTATGAAAGAGATTTCATCAAAATGGATGGGGTTTTGTATCCACAGTCTAAACAAATTTGGTACAGATCAGATAAAAAATGAAGTAGCTACAGATTTAACGAGGGGTAGGGGAGGGGGAGGGGGGCTGGGTGGAGGAGGGAGCCTATGTCCCAATTTGAGTGAAGTATGAATAAGATGCATAATGCTATAAGAAATCCCAAACCAAATTTATAGATATATACATGCTTACATGCAAACCTAGATTTGCCTTTATTGCACATTTTATGGGCCATCACTACTTGGGTTCCATGGGAGCCCAGAAAATAGCAGAATAAAAAAAAAAAAATACCCAACCCTTTACAACATACTATAAGGAAACCAATTTCAAAATTTAGTTCAGCTAGGACAAGAAATGAAAGAGATATAGACCTGTAAACACAGCTTACACGCAAAATTTGATGTGAAACAGACACATTTTAAGGGCTATCAGAATTTGGGTTCCATGGGAGCCCAGGGGTTACAGGAACCAAAATTACTTAAGCAGCCCTTACGATAATGCTATAAGGAAGCTAATGGCCAAATACAATTGTGCTAGGGTAAGAATTGTAAGAGATATAGACTTGTAAACACAGCTTACACGCAAAATTTGATGTGGAATGGGACACATTTTATGGGCTATCATAATGTTGGTTCCATTGGAGCCCATGGGTTACAGGAAATTTGGTTGTGCTAGGATAAGAAATGTAAGAGATATAGACTTGTAAACACAGCTTACACGCAAACCTTGATGTGGGACGCCGACGCCGACGCCGACGCCGACCCCGGGGTGATTACATAAGCTCTCTTATTCTTCGAATAGTCGAGCTAAAAATCATATGGTCACTCAGTTCGCAGCAAAATCAACGTTATCTCTATTTCTTCTATTTCCCCGTACAGAGATTACGTCCTCAGAGAGGACCTGTTCTGGGCTCACTTGATAAGCGATTAGTGTTGTATCTTGATACAGGTTTGCGACAATAATCATAAGAATGACCATAGTAACAACCAAAACAACACGCCAGATAGTACATAGTCTATACGTAATACTATTATCAATAAAAATCATATGGTCACTCAGATCGCAGCAAAATCAACGTTATCTCTATTTCTTATATATCCCCGTACAGGGATTACGTCCCTTGGACATACAATGTCAACAAGTATCATTATGCGTGCCGTAGAGTGCCGGTGGCATTTCTGACGTGTGTATCTCCGTTGAAAGTATGTATACATATGAAAGACTTACGATGGAACTCATTGTTGCCGTGTCAAAGCTTGTACATGCAACTTCTAGGCTCACTTGATAAGCGATTAACGTTGTGTCTTGATATAGGTTTGCTGCAATAATCATATCAATAACAATAACCATAGTAACAACTATTACAACACGCCAGATAATATTGTACATAGTCTATATGTAATACTTTTATAAATAAAAGTTATCTCTATTTCTTCTATTAAACCCCGTACAGGGCTTACGTCCCTTGGACATACAATGTCAACAAGTATCATTCTGCGTGCCATAGAGTGCCAGTGGCATTTCCGGCGTGTGCATATCTGTTGAAAGTACGTATACATATGAAAAACTTATGGTGGAACTCATTGTTGGCGTGTCATGCCTAATTCATGCAACTTCTGGGCTCACTTGATAAGCGATTAACTTTATGTCTTGATACAGGTTTGCTGCAATAATCATAACAATAATCATAGTAACAACCATTACAACACGCCAGATAATATTGTACATAGTCTATACGTAATACTATTATTAATAAAAATCATATGGACACTCAGCTCGCAGCAAAATCAAAGTTATATCTATTTCTTATATTTCCCCGTACATGGATTACGTCCCTTGGACATACAATGTCAACAAGTATCATTCTGCGTGCCATAGAGTGCCCGTGGCATTTCCGGCGTGTGCATATCTGTTGAAAGTACGTATACATATAAAAAACTTACGGTGGAACTCATTGTTGGCGTGTCATGCCTAATTAATGCAACTTCTGGGCTCACTTGATAAGCGATTAACGTTGTGTGTTGATACAGGTTTGCTGCAATAATCATAACAATAATCATAGTAACAACTCGGATTTTTTCGAGATTTCAGTCGGTTTGAAGCAAGGGGAGATAATGTCTCCGATCATGTTTGCACTGTTTATTGAAGATTTAGAGTTATATTTGCAAAATAGAATAGAGAGTGGTTTATCATTAGATGACATTTAATTTTACTGCTTTTTGCTGATGATATGGTGTTAATAGGTAATACTCCGCAAGATCTGCAAATGAGCTTAAATCGTCTATATGAATATTGTGAAACTTGGGGTCTGGAAGTAAATACTGAAAAAACAAAGGTTATAGTTTTTCGTAAAAGAGGTAGAGTAACCGTTGATGAAAACTTTTCTTTTAACGGAGCATTATTAGAGGTTTCAGATGATTTTAATTATCTTGGAGTTGTTTTTAACTACACAGGGTCGTATACGTTAAATCAATAGGCTATGTGCGGCAAAGCATTAAAAGCTATGAATCTTTTAACTGCAAACATAAGAAAAACTGAACTAAAACCTAAAACATCCCTTCAATTATTTGATGCTTTCGTCTCATCAATACTCAATTACGGCTGTGAAGTCTGGGGTTTCATAAAATCGAAAGAGATAGAGAGAATTCATCTCAAGTTTTGTAAACACATTCTAGGAGTAAAACTGACCACGAGTAATGCTGGTGTTTACGGTGAATTGGCGCGTTATCCTTTATTTATCACAAGATATACTAGAATAGTTAGATATTGGTTGAAATTAGTTAAAACAGAAAATATAATTTTATCATCTATTTATAAATCTTCATTATCTGATTGTGAAAGTGGTTTAAACAATTGGTTATCCAATGTAAAATCTCTGCTTAATACGTATGGCTTTATGTATATATGGGATGATCCTTTAAGGTGAACCATCAACATTTTATATCTAGCTTTAAACAGAGGTTGGTGGATTGTTTTATTCAAAAATGGAACACTGATCTACAAGAAAATAGAGTATTATCAAGTTTGTATAGACATGTTAAAGATAATTTTGGATATGAAAACTATCTGAATATTTTATGTACAAAAAGATTACGAAGTGTTTTTACTAAATTACGTTTATCTTCACATAGCTTAAGAATTGAGACAGGTCGATATGCAAGACAGAGGATTGAAAGAAATGAAAGAGTTTGTCAAATATGTAATTCAACTGATATTGAAGACGAATTTCACTTTGTTTTAATTTGTACAGCTTATAATGATATTAGAAAGAAATATATCAGAAAATATTACATACAAAGGCCAAATATGTTTAAATTTATAACACTTCTACAATCTTCAAAGAAGAAAGAACTTTTTAATTTAAGTAAATATTTGTCAGAGGCGTTTACTGTCAGATGTTCTATTCCAAATATTATTTCTTAAAATATATTCAAGTACATCCTCACATAAATTGTTATTTTATATATAATTCCTTTTGTTTTTTGATATCCTTGGATTATTGATTAAAATGTGTGATTTATATGATCTATGATTAATTAAGGAGTATTGAAAATTGAACTATAAGTGAGTGTGTAGAAGTATGTGTAACCTGTCATGTGATTATAATTATGTATTACAAATTATGTATGTAATGATGAGAAATTGTAAAAGTTTAAGTCAATAAAGTATCTATCTATCTATCTATCATATGAAAGACTTACGGTGGAACTCATTGTTGGCGTGTCATGCCTAATTCATGCAACTTCTGGGCTCACTTGATAAGCGATTCACGTTGCGTCTTGATACAGGTTTGCTGCAATAATCATCACAATAATCATAGTAACAACCATTACAACACGCCAGATAATATTGTACATAGTCTATACGTAATACTATTATCAATAAAAATCATATGGACACTCACATCGCAGCCAAATCAACGTTATCGCTATTTCTTCTATTTCCCCGTACAGGGATTACGTCCCTTGGACATAAAATGTCAACAAGTATCATTCTGCGTGCCATAGGGTGTCAGAGGCATTTCTGGCGTGTGCATATCTGTTGAAAGTACGTATACATATGAAAAACTTACGATGGAACTCATTGTTGGCGTGTCATGCCTAATTTATGCAACTTCTGGGCTCACTTTATAAGCGATAAACGTTGTGTGTTGATACAGGTTTGCTGCAATAATCATGACAATAATCATAGTAACAACCATTACAACACGCCAGATAATATTGTACATAGTCTATACGTAATACTTTTATCAATAAAAACAATATGGACACTCAGATCGCAGCAAAATCAACGTTATCTCTATTTCTTATATTTCCCCGTACAAGGAGTACGTCCCTTGGACATACAATGTCATCCAGTATCATTCTGCGTGCTATAGAGTTCCAGAGGTATTTGTGACGTGTGCATCCCTGTTGAAAGTACGTATACATATGAAAAACTTACAGTGGAACTCATTGTTAGCGTGCCATGGCTTGTACATGCAACTTCTGGGCTCACTTGATAAGCGATTAACGTTGTGTCTTGATACAAGATTGCTGCAATACTCATAACAATCACCATAGAAACAACCATTACAACACGCAAAATAATACTGTACATAGTCTATACGTAACACTATTATAAATAAAAATCATATGGACAATCAGATTGCAGCAAAGTCAACGTTATCTCTATTACTTCTATTTCCACGTACAGGGATTACGTCCCTTGGACATAAAATGTCAACAAGTATCATTCTGCGTGCCATAGAGTGCCAATGGCATTTCTGGCGTGTGCATATCTGTTGAAAGTACGTATACATATTAAAAACTTACGGTGGAACTCATTGTTGGCTTGTCATGCCTAATTTATGCAATTTCTGGGCTCACTTTATAAGCGATTAACGTTGTGTCTTGATACAGGTTTGCTGCAATAATCATGACAATAATCATAGTAACAACCATTACAACACGCCAGATAATATTGTACATAGTCTATACGTAATACTGTTATCAATAAAAACAATATGGACACTCAGATCGCTGCAAAATAAACGTTATCTCTATTTCTTATATTTCCCCGTACAAGGATTACGTCCCTTGGACATACAATGTCATCAAGTATCATTCTGTGTGCCATAGAGTGCCAGAGGTATTTCTGACGTGTGCATCTCTGTTGAAAGTACGTATACATATGAAAAACTTACAATGGAACTCATTGTTGGCGTGTCATGGCTTGTACATGCAACTTCTGGGCTCACTTGATAAGCGATTAACGTTGTGTCTTGATACAAGATTGCTGCAATAATCATAACATTCATCATAGTAACAATCATAACAACACGCCAGATAATATTGTACATAGCCTATACGTAATACTATTATAAATAAAAATCATATGGTCACTCAGATCGTAGCAAAATCAACGTTATCTCTATTTCTTCTATTCCCCATAAAGGGATTACGTCCCTTGGACATACAATGTCAACAAGTATCATTCTGTATGCCATAGAGTGCGAGTGGCATTTCTGACGTGTGCATATCTGTTGAAAGTACGTATACATATGAAAAACGTACAGTGGAACTCATTGTTGGCGTGTCATGGCGTGTACATGCAACTTCTGGACTCACTTGATAAGCGATTAACGTTGTGTCTTGATACAAGATTGCTGCAATAATCATAACAATAATCATAGTAACAACCATTACAACACGCCAGATAATATTGTACATAGTCTATACGTAACACTATTATAAATAAAAATCATATGAACACTCAGATCACAGCAAAATCAACGTTATCTCTATTTCTTCTATTTCCGCGTACAGGAATTACGTCCCTTGGACATACAATGTCAACAAAAATCATTCAGCGTGCCATAGAGTGCCAGTGGCATTTCTGACGTGTGCATCTCTGTTGAAAGTACGTATACATATGAAAAACTTACGGTGGAACTCATTGTTGGCGTGTCATGGCTTGTACATGCAACTTCTGGGCTCACTTGATAAGCGATTAACGTTGTGTCTTGATACAGGTTTGCTACAATAATCATAAGAATAACCATAGTAACAACCAAAACAACACGCCAGATAATATTGTACATAGTCTATACGTAATAATATTATCAATAAAAATCATATGGTCACTCAGATCGCAGCAAAATCAACGTTGTCTCTATTTCTTATATTTCCCCGTACAGGGATTACGTCCCTTGGACATACAATGTCAACAAGTATCATTCTGCGTGCCATAGAGTGCCAGTGGCATTTCTGACGTGTGCATCTCTGTTGAAAGTACGTATACATATGAAAGACTTACGGTGGAACTCATTGTTGGCGTGTCATGCCTAATTCATGCAACTTCTGGACTCACTTGATAAGCGATTAACGTTGCGTCTTGATACAGGTTTCCTGCAATAATCATCACAATAATCATAGTAACAACCATTACAACACGCCAGATAATATTGCACATAGTCTATACGTAATACTATTATCAATAAAAATCATATGGACACTCATATCGCAGCCAAATCAACGTTATCGCTATTTCTTCTATTTCCCCGTACAGGGATTACGTCCCTTGGACATAAAATGTCAACAAGTATCATTCTGCGTGCCATAGGGTGTCAGTGGCATTTCTGGCGTGTGCATATCTGTTGAAAGTACGTATACATATGAAAAACTTACGATGGAACTCATTGTTGGCGTGTCATGCCTAATGTATGCAACTTCTGGGCTCACTTGATAAGCGATTAACGTTGTGTCTTGATACAGGTTTGCTGCAATAATCATGACAATAATCATAGTAACAACCATTACAACACGCCAGATAATATTGTACATAGTCTATACGTAACACTATTATAAATAAAAATCATATGAACACTCAGATCACAGCAAAATCAACGTTATCTCTATTTCTTCTATTTCCGCGTACAGGAATTACGTCCCTTGGACATACAATGTCAACAAAAATCATTCAGCGTGCCATAGAGTGCCAGAGATATTTCTGACGTGTGCATATCTGTTGAAAGTACGTATACATATGAAAAACTTACAATGGAACTCATTGTTGGCGTGTCATGGCTTGTACATGCAACTTCTGGGCTCACTTGATAAGCGATTAACGTTGTGTCTTGATACAAGATTGCTGCAATAATCATAACATTCATCATAGTAACAACCATTACAACACGCCAGATAATATTGTACATAGTCTATACGTAATACTATTATAAATAAAAATCATATGGTCACTCAGATCGCAGCAAAATCAACGTTATCTCTATTTCTTCTATTCCCCATAAAGGGATTACGTCCCTTGGACATAAAATGTCAACAAGTATCATTCTGTGTGCCATAGAGATCGAGTGGCATTTCTGACGTGTGCATATCTGTTGAAAGTACGTATACATATGAAAAACTTATGGTGGAACTCATTGTTGGCGTGTCATGGCTTGTACTTGCAACTTCTGTGCTCACTTGATAAGCGATTAACGTTGTGTCTTGATACAGGTTCGCTGCAATAATCATAACAATAATCATAGTAACAACCATTACAACACGCCAGATAATATTGTACATAGCCTATACGTAATACTATTATCAATAAAAATCATATGGTCACTCACATCGCAGCAAAATCAACGTTATCTCTATTTTCCTATTTCTCCGTACAGAGATTACGTCGCTTCGACATACAATGTCAACAAGTATCATTCTGCGTGCCATAAAGTGCCAGTGGCATTTCTGACGTGTGCATCTCTTTTAAAAGTACGTATACATATGAAAAACTTACGGTGGAACTCATTGTTGGCGTGTCATGGCTTGTACATGCAACTTCTGGGCTCACTTGATAAGCGATTAACGGTGTGTCTTGATACAGGTTTGCTGCAATAATCATAAGAACAACCATAGTAACAACCAAAACAACACGCCAGATAATATTGTACATAGTATTAATAATGGTTTGAAATTTTACACCGTATCATTTCACTTCGAACCGTATCAATTCACTTTGTAACGAATGAACAGAGTTTACACGTCGCATCGAATCAATCTGTACGTCATCAAATGACTTCATGTTGAATTAAATGGCCTGTCATGGAATGGTTTATAAATATCCACATTTTGACGGTTATGGCTTCCCATATCTAGTACAGTGAATGTGTTTTGTTGAAAGATATTATTTCTATTCATTACTTGCCATGCAGGCGAGCTATGAAATAAGAATATGAACATTTATTTTGTTTCTTTAACTAGACGGGTGTTCCGCGGGACACGTGTGTCGCCTGTCAGTGCTTTGTCAGTATAACAAGTTTTTTTTTACCCTGATAAATGACCTTGACAAACTAGCCTGACTAAGTTTTCGTGAGGGAAAAATGAGTATTTATCCCATATGACCTTCAGTGTGACCTTGACCTTTATATTTTAGTATCGTAATGTCGATGTTGTCGATGTTGGCATGATGAGTATATATTTGAAAGTTTGATGAAGAAATGTCAAGAAATGAGAAAGTTATAGCCAACCTTATGTTTTCGTCAAGAAAAAAATAAAGAGTATTTAACCCATATATTGACCTTCAGTGTGACCTTGACCTTTATATTTTAGCATAGTCATGTCGACGTTGTCATGATGAGTAGAAATATCAAGAAATGAGAAAGTTATAGCCAGCGTTAAATTTTCGTGACGGACGGACTGACGGACAGACTGACGACAAAGTGATCCCTATGTATCGCATTTTTCTTCGAAAAGGCGACACAATAACAACTTTGACAGGATTATTTGAGATTTTAATTGATAAACATTGGGGTTTTCGAAATTCGGCCCCTTTCCCTTCCTCCAAAAGTATGTGTTTTTCCCTTTTTTTGAGAAAAAAATCCCCTCAAAAAAAATAGTCCATAACATGTCCATCAAACATGTTCTATCTATCTATCTATCTATATATACTGCATCACCCTCTTTCGAAGATTATGTGCAGGTGCGCGTCTGTGCAGTGTGAGTAAGATAAAAGGGGTAAAAGACGTCTTAAAAACAGGTGAAGGTGAAATAAAGATAATAGGGTTAACTGTTAAAAGTCTGAGCAAGACAAAGTGATTTTTAAAAGATAAAAACAGCGTTTCTTGTTTAAGGCATGGAGTGGGAGACGGTGCAAACGGCCAATTTGAATGAATCCAAACTTGGAAGCTTTGCTATGTCTGCTGGCAGTCTGTTCCACTGTACAATGGCGAGCGGGAAAAATGAATACTTATAGTAGTCAGCAGAGGTGTGAATCTGTCTATAAGCCAGGGGATGGGACTGTCGTGATATTCTCGTGGGTTGCGTGACATATGGTGGCATTTCTATGGCAACAAGTCCATATATGATTTTGTAGAGGAGACATAATCGGGAGTCACTACGTCGGTCTTCTAATGATCGCCAACCTAGGTCACTGAGCATGTATGAAACACTGGCGTAATACGAGTAGTTATTTAGCGTCCAGCGAGCTGCTCTGCGCTGTACCATCTCTAACTTGTTTATATTTGTCTTAGTATATGGACTCCATACAGGGGAGGAATATTCAAGTAAGGGGCGCACAAGGGTCTTGTATGCTACTTCCCGTATATCTTTATTTTGTGATCTTGTGTTTAGCTTTACAAAACCTAAAGTCCTATTTGCAGTGGATGTTGTTCTTTGGATGTGGTCTTTTCAGGTGAGGTTGCTGCTGATGTCAATTCCAAGGTACCTGGAACTACTTACCGTTTCCAGGATCTGGCCGTGGAGGATATACTGGGATGGTATTGGAGTTCTTGAGCGTGTTATATGTATAGTAGTACACTTACCTGGATTGAACTCCATGTCCCAATCAGTTTCCCACTGTTCCATGCGGTTTAGGTCCTTTTGTAGGACTTCAGCATCTTGGAGGTTTGTCACTGCTAAATAGAGTGCTGTATCATCAGCAAAGAGCCTCACCTTTGATTTGATGTTCTCTGGCAGGTCGTTGATGTACGCAAGGAATAATATAGGCCCTAGGACTGATCCCTGTGGTACTCCAGAAGTGACTGGAACTTCTGAGGACTTGTCATTTTCAAGGATGACTGTTTGTGTTCTGTTGGACAAGAATGCCCTAATCCATTGATGGATATAACCTCTGATGCCGAACTGGTGCAGCTTAAATAGGAGCTTCTCGTGACTTACCTTATCAAATGCTTTACTAAAGTCTAGTAAGATAAGGTCTGTTTGTTTGCCAGTTATGGCGTTTCTTGAAAGTTCCTCGACCAGCATTACCAGTTGGGTTTCACATGACCGCTTAGAGCGGAATCCATGTTGCAAATCATAGAGAATGTTATTCTGGTCTAGATGTGAAACAAGGTTCTTGATGTGAATTTAATATTAAATGAAAGACTCGAGACTTAATAAATATAAAAAATACTATCTTTCTTCTTTATTTTAACATTGTCAAATTTCCCCCTTTTTCCAATTCGCGTCGAATTCACAATTCGAATTGGAAAAAGGGGGAAATATGACAATGTTAAAATAAAGAAGAAAGATAGTATTTTTTATATTTATTAAGTCTCGAGTCTTTCATTTAATATTAAATTCACATCAAGAACCTTGTTTCACATCTAGACCAGAATAACATTCTCTATGATTTGCAACATGGATTCCGCTCTAATTCCGCTTAAGGACAATTGTCAAATGTCCTTCAGTAAAGCTGTTTGTATCTTATGTCCTTCAGTAAAGCTGTTTGTATCAAATGTCCTTCAGTAAAGCTGTTTGTATCTTATGTCCTTCAGTAAAGCTGTTTGTATCTTATGTCCTTCAGTAAAGCTGTTTGTATCTTATGTCCTTCAGTAAAGCTGTTTGTATCTTATGTCCTTCAGTAAAGCTGTTTGTATCAAATGTCCTTCAGTAAAGCTGTTTGTATCTTATGTCCTTCAGTAAAGCTGTTTGTATCTTATGTCCTTCAGTAAAGCTGTTTGTATCTTATGTCCTTCAGTAAAGCTGTTTGTATCTTATGTCCTTCAGTAAAGCTGTTTGTATCAAATGTCCTTCAGTAAAGCTGTTTGTATCTTATGTCCTTCAGTAAAGCTGTTTGTATCTTATGTCCTTCAGTAAAGCTGTTTGTATCTTATGTCCTTCAGTAAAGCTGTTTGTATCTTGTAGGTTAAAGAAACAGCGACTCACCTAAGAGTGGCATCACGTAATCCATTTTTATTTTAAAATCGGAGATGGCGACACTTTGTGAAATATTTGGAGCATGTAAAGCAAGTGAACTGAAAATTTCTCCGACCTGTGTAGTGACTCATGAACGGATATTAAGCCTGGTACACACGGTAAGATTATCTCATAGGACAAATCTTATAAGACAAATCTGATACAATTTATTTTATGAGATTGCCTGTACACACGCTGAGATTAATTTTATGGGATTTTCTGGTGACCTCCAAATAAGTGCATACTGGATCTTTCCAGAATGTAAACGAATGAAAGCGCCTTGTCATACATCTTTCTTGTGGTATTCTTTGTGCGCGAATGTCCACAAAACTTCCTTTCCCTCATAATATCCCAGCAATTCATCAATGTTATCATTCGTCCAGTTTCTTGCCATGTTGCTATGTATGAACTAAAATACCCGCGTGTACAAATCTACAATGCATGTAGCCCCTATTCTGCGAAATTTATGTCAAATCTGGAACGCAGTGCACTTTGGCCACAGTGTCACCATGTGTGGTAGGATGGCGGTGCTTTTGATCTTGTCTTATGGAAATAGAGCATGTTCTATTTCTGGAAGACATATTTCAGGTCATAAATTGTGTCTTAAGCCCCTGTACACACGATGCAATTTGTCTCACAAGACATATCTTATGAGATAAATCTTACCGTGTGTACCGGGCTTTAGACAAAAACATGCACGAAATTCGCGTGTATTTAATCCTTACAGTGTCAAAGCTGTGTAGTGACTCATATTGGACAAAAACATGCACGAAATTCACGTGCATGTACTCCTTACATTGTCAAAGGGGAAAACGGCAATACTCACGTATAAAAACAAACCAAACGTCTGCATGTCGTCTTTTGTTCTTTTCATCATAACTCGTGCATGTTCTGTTATGTAACAATAAAGAACCGCTATCGAATTTAAAGGGACATACGGCAATCTTGATTGTTTAACCTTTAGTTTTTCTACATAACTATTAACTTACGTAAGTGAAATATGCGGCTACAAAATCCTAAATTCTATAGATTTGTTTGAATGGCATTTTAGCACATTTTAGGCCATATATGACGATCGATTTTGTTTTGTGGTAGAGACAAACCATCCTATTTTTCCTGAGTAGAACCGGTACCGTATACCTCCTGCCATCCGTAAGAATCGACACTGTTTCACTTACACGGTGAGTTCCCAGTGGGATTCGAGCCCGCAGCGGTGAGAGGTGAGAAGGTTTACGCAACGTCGTTAACCCCTCGACCTCAAAGATTCTATAGAAAACGTGCACGTAGACTTCCTATAAAGAAACTAACATATTCAAGAAAAGGTACACCTAAATATACTGAAAAGAAAAAGAAACGCTTAATGGGTATTTCCGCTATATATGGTATGTTAAATATGCTACTGTTAATCGAATGGTGCAGGGCGAAATTAGGCCTGTCCTTTCGGAAAGAAGGTTTACACAGCACCGAACTCACCAATGGTTTCCCCTTTAAAGTTTCATTATCGGCAGAATGCGCATTGGGCTCAAGCAGGGGAGCAAACTTAGACTTTAAACGTTACACATTAAACACAATACTGAAATTGCTTGCCTTTTTCAAGCGAAACTTCAACATTTACGAATTTCGTGTAAAATATTATACTTTGATTAAAAGGTCTACTACATGACAGAGTAGTCAGTTCTGTAATTAGGTGTAGCCCTTTTTTGTACAAAACACTTTGAGATATATCGGGAATATTACGTGTAATTAGGTGTGTATAATAGTGTAGTATAGGTAATTTTTTTATTATTCGTTTCTTTTTCCTTTCAGTATATATGTTCTATGCCGAGTTAGGACGTTACCTCATCGAAATAACTATTAAATCAAGAATCGTTGCCTTTTGGACTCAGCTTAAACTTAGTAAATCTACCAAAGTATCCTCATAGTGTTACGAGGCAACGTTCTATTCACTTCACACTGTGTTAGATGGATACATATAATACATAAGAAGTAAACAGTATAACTGTGTTTATTTTTGCATCTGATATTTGTTAATACATATATGTACGGATCTTGCTACGTCTGTTAAAATGTATATGTATAATATTGTATGATCACATGGGCCTATGGCTTACTGATTTTGAAATAAAGTGCTTCTGCTTCTTCTATAATACCATTAAAATATGCTCACGGTCAATGAAAACGCACTACAAGCCAAATCCATTTAAAAGTTAGAATTTGGGGCATTTTGAACAAAATAAGATATAGTCCATATAACGAGTCGACAACGTGCCTATCTGGATTTAGTGCATTCCACATTGGTGTTATGGAATCGCTATTTTCACAATAAACAGCGCAGGGTTGTTGCACTTTGGTGACAAAGATAAAGTATTCCATAGAAATATGGTTTTGAACCATATGCACTATGCTTCCAGCATTTCAATCCAGAATATGTTTCGTGTTGTACTTGTCGTTTCTATAAAACTTCATAATTTCCAATGTGTAGTAGAGCTGACATTACATTTGCTATTTGTTATATGGTGATATTTTTTTAAAGCAGATACATTTAATGTGATTTATCATTGCGTGTTTTCAACATCTGGATCGCAAATATATATTAAAAAAAAACATTTAAACAACTGGAGTACATTGATTGAAAACAATTACTCCTGGCCTAATATCCATCAATCTTTTGAGCACAAGAATCAGACTCAGACTCAAAATCTCATTTTTTTGCAAACCCTATCAACACAAAAGTATGGGTAAGAATTGTGATTTTCAGACATTTTCTGTTAAATTACCTTTGAAATTACTCGTTTCTTTTATAGTAATTTACTTGTAAAATTGTTTTTATTTGGAATTTAAAAAACTGAGATTTTGAGTTGAGTCCAATTCTTATGCTCAAAAGTTTTATGATTATTAGGCCAGAACACATATGAGTTCTATGTCAAAAATAATACAGCAGGTTCCAATACATTTTATCTCTTACTTAGCTGTTATTTTTTATGTCAGAGGATAGGTAAACCTAAAAAAAAAAAACTTTCAAATATATAGACCAATAGTTAATTTAGTACATTTTCATTTGAGGTGCCTTTTTTTGTTGAGGACACAACAATGCTGCATTTTAAAGGGGCAACATGTTTTTTATAATAAAAAGAAAATAGCTATAAATTAAACAATTAGACTTGTTTGTAAACATTAGGAAAAGTGTATTGACTATACCTTATATAAACACTTTTTATAGTGAATGTTGTCCATGTGCTTTTTTTAAGATGTCTGCTAAAAATGTTTCATAAAAAGTCCATTTTGTCAAAATCCGTCAACACACTATTCACTGACTGGGTATGATTATGCTTTATTTACACCTTTTAACAGCGAAAAAAGAACTCCTGCAATTATATAAATATTTAAAATTGATATAACTTCTCAAAAATTGTATAAAGTAGTAGCACAGAACATAAAATAGTTGTCCGTGTGCTGCAATCTGGCGTGTTGTGCAACTTTTGTAAATAATATACTGTTGAATGTCACGTCTATTATGAAAATTGTGTAAGTATAGGATAGAGCATGAGTTTTGCACGTGTACGGGGAGATAATGCACGAGTCCATTGGACCGGGTGTAATATCCATGTCGTGTATTTGAATATTATGTTGATACTTGTACACATGTCACTATAATAAACAATTTACTTACTTATATTTATTGATGGAAATAAGCCTCAGCAATTGCCGTGGCATTTACAGGATTAATTTGTCAACACCGTTTTATCAGAGTATACAGTTTAAAAATGTGCAGCACTTGCTGGAAAAAGTATTAATGTCGGTACAAAAACAGGGGCTTTAAAAAAAACAAAAACTAACTGGTTTTCTCGAGCATGTAAATGTCTTCACTCAGAAATGAAAATGCCAGTATTGCGAATATAAAACATTTATTTTTTATTGACAGCCTGAATATATGATTAACAAATATAAACAATCAAAATTGCCCTGTCGATGATGATCGATCGAAAATAATCGCAATTTGTATATGGTAGGGAGCAAGTGCTAAAATAAATGCACCTAGCAGATAGTGTAAGAACAATGTCAATTTTTAGCTCGACTATTCGAAGAATAAGAGAGCTTATGTAATCACCCCGGCGTCGGCGTCGGCGTTGGCGTCGGCGTCGGCGTCCCACATCAAGGTTTGCGTGTAAGCTGTGTTTACAAGTCTATATCTCTTACATGTCTTATCCTACCACAACCAAATTTGTTCATGGGCTTCCTTGTAGCATTATCTTAAGGGCTGCATAAGCAATTTTGGTTCCTGTAACCCATGGGCTCCCATGAAACGCAAATTATGATAGCCCATAAAATGTGTCCCATTTTACATCAAATTTTGCGTGTAAGCTGTGTTTACAAGTCTATATCTCTTACAATTCTTACCCTAGCACAACCAAATTTGGCCATTAGCTTCCTTATAGCATTATCGTAAGGGCTGCTTAAGTAATTTTGGTTCCTGTAACCCCTGGGCTCCCATGGAACCCAAATTCTGATAGCCCTTAAAATATGTCTGTTTCACATCAAATTTTGTGTGTAAGCTGTGTTTACAGGTCTATATCTCTTACATTTGTTGTCCTAGCTGAACTAAATTTTGGAATTGGTTTCCTTATAGTATGTTGTAAAGGGTTGGATAAGTAATTTTGTCTTCTGCAAATTCTGGGCTCCCATGGAACCCAAATTGTGATGGCCCATAAAATGTGCAATAAATGCAGATCTAGGTTTGCATGTAAGCATGTGTATATCTATAATTTTGGTTTGGGATTTGTTATAGCATTATGCATCTTATTACTTCACCCATATTGGGTCATGGGCTCCCTCCTCCCCCCCCCCCCCCCTCCTCTACCCCCGCCCCCACTCTCCTCCACACCTTTTTTTTATTTTATTTTTTATTTTTTACATATTTCTGTGTTGTTTTAGTCAATTCTTACAAATATGTGTTGCAACCCTCCCCGCCCCCACCACCCCCCACGCCTCTCACCCCATCACCCCCCCCCCCAACCCACCCCGCCCCAGACTTGAAACTTTTTTTTTTTTTTTACATATTTCTGTGAGCTTTTGTCAATTCTTACACAAATATGTTGCAACCCTCCCCGTCAACCCCCGCCCCCCCCCCACCCCCCACCCCCACCCCGCCTCTCACCCCATCACCCCACCCACCACGCCCAACACTTGATTTTTTTTTTTTAAATATTGCTGTGTTGTTTTAGTCAATTCTTACACATATATGTTGCAACCCTCCCTGCCCCACCACCCCACCCCCCTGCCTCTCACCCCATCACCCCCGCCCCCCCCCCCCCCACCCGCACCCCGCCCCAGACTTGATTTTTTTCCTTCATATTTCTGTGTTGCTTTTGTCAGTTCTTACACAAATATGTTGCAACCCTCCCCGTCAACCCCCACCCCCACCCCCAACCACCCTCCACCCCCGCCTCTCACCCCATCACCCCACCCACCACGCCCAACACTTGAATTTTTTTTTTTTTTTTTTTTTAAATATTTCTGTGTTGTTTTAGTCAATTCTTACACATATATGTTGCAACCCTCCTGCCCCACCACCCCACCCCCCTGCCTCTCACCCCATCACCCCCCCCCCCCACCCGCTCCCCGCCCCAGACTTTATTTTTTTTTCTTCATATTTCTGTGTTGCTTTTGTCAGTTCTTACACAAATATGTTGCAACCCTCCCCGTCAACCCCCACCCCCCCCCACCACCCCCACCCCCGCCTCTCACCCCATCACCCCCACCAACCACGCCCAACACTTGAATTTTTTATTTTTTTATTTTTTAAATATTTCTGTGTTGTTTTAGTCAATTCTTACACATATATGTTGCAACCCTCCCTGCCCCCACCACCCCACCTCCTGCCCCTCACCCCATCACCCCCCCCCCCCACCCGCACCCCGCCCCAGACTTTAAACTTTTTTTTTTTACATATTTCTGTGTTGCTTTTGTCAGTTCTTACAAATATATGTTGCAACCCTTCCCCACCCCCCCACCCCCCCCCCCACCCCCCCCCCCACCCCCCGCCTACCGCCTCTCACCCCATCACCCAACCCACTACGACCCACACTTGATTTTTTTTTTTTTTTTTTACATATTTCTTTGTTGTTTTAGTCAATTCTTACACACATATGTTGCCCCCTCATCGCCCCTCCAACCCCCCCCCCCCCCCTCCACCCGCCTCTCCCCCCCCCCCCACGCTCCCACCACCCCACCCCCACTTGAAACTTTTCTTTTTTTTTACATATTTCTGTGTAGTTTTGGTCAGTGTGTAGTTTTGGTCAGTTCTTACACATAGTTATGTTGTGCTCCCAACCCCACCCCACATTGTTGAAGCCTTGTTTTCTGATGGTATATACTAGCTATAAATTTATTATTCTCCGAAAAATCGAATAGTCGAGCTGCGCTGTTCTCCGACAGCTCTTGTTTATTTAAGTATTATGTTTTGATATAAATGAATGGTAAATATATTTTTTTTTAAATCACAAATTAATGTCTATGGAGAGAACATGGAGCTATAAAGAAAACCTGTTGTGGGCAATACACCTGTGCATGACAGTTATGCCATAATTACTTTAACAATGTGGATGAAAATTTCGGTGTTTGCTACTAACGTCCGGGTTTAACAAAATTAACATAATCTCAATTAATTGAACCTCTCTTTATTCATTTGAAGAGAGGCCTAATTCAATTGAAGAGAGGTCCAATTCAACTGAAGAGAGGTTTAAATCAACCTAAGAGCGGTATAATTCAATATTGCAATTAGACCTCTCTTAAAATGAATTGAACCTCTCTTCATTGAATGGAACCTCTCTTCAACTGAATTGATCCTTTTTTCAATTAAGTTATACCTCTCTTCCGTTGAATTAAATCTCTCTTCAATTGAATTGAACCTCTCTTCAATTGAATTAGACCTCTATTCAAACAATTGAAGAGAGGTTCAATTAACTGAGTTTATGTTAATTTGGCGTTCCATAGGAAGGGGCCACGTGCCTTTTGCGTTCAACCACATTGTTATTTATAAATAACATGGGTGGGAGTGTATTCATGATTCTACATTTTTAACTCATTTTTTTCCTCGCATAAAATAGCTTTCTGTATCTTTCTAGCAAGCTTTCCAGTGGAATAGATAATAGATAGATCTATTCTGGCATAACAAACAATAAAAGTAGTATTACATAAACAGCAGTTAAATAAACATGCATGTTACATCTACAGCTATATGGTACGTTGATCTGTCAACGTTTGACAATCATTCAACGGAAGACGACTTGTGCTTCGCGGTTAAAGTAATCTAGTATAGAAAGAAGTGAACTGAAGTATAAAGAAAATACGCCATATAAATTTTGATATATGGGTCAATAAATACATAAGTAAGAAGAGTTAGACTAATAAAAAGAAAGAATTCAGATAAGTTGTCTAAACCTACATAGATCCATCTGATGTGAACCAATCCAGCTTCCGTGGCGGTACCAGAGACAAGTGTGTCCCCGCTGACTCAGCTTCGAAATTCACATCTCATCTGATAGAACAGTCGAATACCTATAAATATCTCGGCATTTTATTTTCTGCCAATGGTACATTTAATAATTGTCAAGAAGATTTATATAAACGTGGCTTGAGAGCATATTTTAAGTTATTAAAAAGCTGTAATAATACTAGTGATAGTGTTAAGAGTTTTATACACCTTTTTGACCACACAATTAAGCCAATACTTCTATACTCTTGTGAAATATGGGGCACTGTCAATGTAGAATCCAAGTTAATTAAGTCTGTAAATTACAGCATCGAAGATTCTTTTCGTAACCTGCCATGTGATAAATTACATTTAAAAGTACTAAAATACGTGCTTGCTGTTAACAAGAAAGCTACTAATGATGCTGTGTTAGGTGATACAGGCCGTTATCCTTTATATGCTGACATTTTGAAACATTCTATTAAGTATTTTCAGAGACTTCTGGAGGCTCAGCCTTCCACTTTGTTATATTCAGCATTTAGAGAGAGCTGCTCTTTACATCAGAAGGGAAAAACAAGTTGGGTTTCAAGTATTTATTTTGTAATGAATCACATGGGTATTAAACCATACCAGTATCAGAATAAAAATGTAGCTGCACAAGTTAAATCAAAAGCAATTAGTGTTTTTAAGTCAAATTGGTCAAAAAGGCTCAGTATATGTGTTGAGGGTAATACTGGAAAACTGCGTACTTATGCTACTTTTAAGAATGTATTTGAGTTTGAAAAATACCTACATGTTGTTAAGGATCCTAAAGTTAGATCTTGTCTTACTAAAATTAGAATAAGCGCACATAAACTGGAAATAGAACTTGGTCGGTACAAGAATATTCCATTAACAGACAGACTCTGTAAACTTTGTGATACTAATCAAATTGAAAGTGAAATTCATTTTATGTTGGAATGTCCAAAATATGCTACAGTAAGAAATGAATTTACAACAGAGATCTCTAAAACATGTAAAAATGTCAATACTTTATCATACAAAAATCAGTTTGCTTTCTTGTTATGTAATGAAGACGAATATATAATCAATAGAACAGCAGGATTTATTTACACATGTTATACCATGAGATTTAATCATTTGAACTGTAATATAAGTAACAAAACAGGTCTGTCATGTTAGTGTTATAAATCATGGATTTTTCATAAATATAATGTGCACTTAATAACTGTAAGAACTTGTTGAAGTTCTTGAATTGAATTGATAAACTGTTATTGTTCTTTTATGCCTTATCTAATTAGTTGTTTACTTATGTTAATTGTGTTGTATAATCAGAATTAAGCTTATGTTATTTTATAACCTCATATATGTCAACATTATTATGTGATTACTATGCCAGTGATGGCCCATGATTGGAAATAAAATATATTCTATTCTATTCTATTCTTGTCTCTTAGTAGGTTTAGTTAGGATCCTGGTTTACGGGCTGAGAGCAGAAAACTCTCTCTTGGAGTGTACCAAGGAGGGGGCCTCAGCTGCGGCAGCTGGGAGAATGTTCCAAGCAGGAACAGTTCCCGTTTTAGCAGAAAGGTGTTGGAACTTCTTAGAATGTAGTGCTCTTGTACGTGTGGTAGGAGTCAGGTACTCAGAGCAGGGGATGTCTATCAAATCATGGACCACTTTGTATATAAATATGTACATATGGCCTCGTTATATTTGGTTCAAAATAAACTGGGGTGAAAACTGAAACATATATAGGTCCCGGAATAAAGAAGTTAAACAGTGGACCCGGACCAGGTTGTTCCTTTTTTTTTAAAGCGGAGCCCACAAATAAACCATTCTAAAATACTTCCGGTTATTCATTCGGACTGCTTTAGTTTTTATCAGTAAAATGTTTACAAACGTTTTTTGACTCTACGCAGAATTGCTTTTTCAATAATTCTTATAGTTTCATAGAGTAAGATATCTTTTTACATGTGTTTCATTAAAGCGTGTTTAAATGCGCTTGGACAATTAAAAGCTTCACTCGTGTGTCTCTTACAATTGCTTCATAATTTGATGCCCACATATCGTACCATTGGTCAACAAATAATTTATAGAGAACATGAACAATCACAGGCTTCCATTACGATAGCATAGCAGGATAGAGAGAAGTGGAGATAGTCCTAAAGTATAAGTATATAGTAAAGGGACGGCAAAATGATATAAATACATTTCTGGATTGTTTTATATTCTTTTAAAGTTTTCATTATTCCGTGCGTAATAGATTGGTTTATAAGCGCGTTACTACCGTCTCGCCACTGAGCTAGCTTTTATGGCAATATCGGTAGGGCGTCCTGATTCAAACCCTCTGAGGGCCTAAATATTCGTGTGTAATTTTTCCGGTCCGATTGCATTGGTGGAGAATCCGGGAAGGCATTGTATGAGGTTATTCCCAGATGCCTAGGTCATTGTTTATGTTGTTGTCTATATATGTTAATTGTGGGTATGTAAATTCATACTTTTGAATTGCAGAGATGTTGAGGTTTTGTTTTATTTTCAGTAGGTGATAAAATTTGTTACTCGGGTTTTATCCTTAGGTTCTATAGTAAAATAAATATATTTGGCAGAGTAAAAAGACGATAATTTTCAAGATATTGATTTTAAAAGATACATATATTGAATCAATTTGCATGAATGTGCATGAAATCTGCAGAGTTTTAAAAGAATCACACTGTAGATACCTTAATTTTAACTGTAAATTTGGTTGAAGATCAAGGATAAAGACCGAGTTTATCACCTACCAGAATGTATAAGTATGTCTTATTTCTGGTCACTGATTGGTCAGTTTATTTTGATGATGCTCTATCAAAATTATGAATAGATAGGTTTATAAGCATGTTACTACTGTCTTGTCGCAGAGCTAGCTTTTATGGTGATATCGGTAGAGCGTCCGCTTCACATGCAAGGGGTCCCGAGTTCAAAACCCGCTGAGTGCCTAAATATTTATGTGTAATTTTTCCGGTCCGATTGCACTATCGACAATGCAATTCTTCATCAGTTATCGAAATTTGCAGATAATTGAATGAAGGTGTAAACAGAACACAGAATGATTACTGGTTAGGAGCCAGTTTCTGTCCAGTCATTCCCATTTAGCACTGAAGATTGGAAACAGAAACAACCAAAAGTAAATAAGCGTACAATAATGAAAGGGATTTCTCCTAAAATTATGTTTACGTCCTCATATGGCATTGGGGATGCTCCCGCGTACTGCCGCATAATAAATTATTAAAAAAATAGCAATAACATCATATTTTTATCATGCTTCAGCAGACTCAGTTAAAATATACTGTGATAATATATTTTAACCAAAGAGAGGCAACTCGTACAAATCTGTATGATTTACACAGAGTTACCCATTGTATAGTGTAAATTGATGTTGTGGACAATATTACATTGACATTACCAGGCGCATTGTTATAGCGATCGAGGTGAATGATGGAACATACAATTTTTACAATGAAATTGTTGAATAGACTTGCAAACATGTTTTTAATTCATAAAATATTACAGTATTGTGACCTAGATGAATCTATCATTCGATTAAAAACATGATGGAAACTGGGCTTGTGAACAAAATGATTTCTCAGTTTTAGTCTATTTATAAAAAGGTCAAGTGCCACTTCGATAATTTATATAAAACACAATTCCTTGGTGTCAAATTTCCAGGAAGAGGGAACCTAATTGAAAGTAGAGTAAAAATTGTCAGGATACATAGATTTATCTGAAAAATTAGTTTATGTTTACGTAAGTGATGGAAAGTAACCCCCGACCAGTACACTTCTTGTTCACGCGACAAAACATAGTGTATATTTTACGTTTTTTTTCAAGCTATTAAAATTTATAAAACAACGGGAAGTGATTCACTACTCATTTTTTGTGTGTAAACCTTCATACAATCCATAAACTTCGATATATTATGTGATGAAAGATTTCCTAGTCGGTAGGGCATATTTAGGTTTCTAAGTTCAAATTAATGACATATCTGTCCAAAATTAGGCTTCCAGGAATGAACTCCTGACAAAAATGCATCCTTAGCTTTAGCTTATATATATATTTTTTTATCTTTTCAGATCACAGGCAATCTAAACAACGCAACACAATGTCGTTCACAACAAACCTGCCACCCTCGGTGATGGCAAAGCAGGCCAAGCTGCAACAACTTGATGATGAACCAGTAAAGAAATCTCGTGAGGATTACAAGAAGATGAAGGAGTTGGAGGAGGCAAGAAAGGCGGGAACTGCACCCGCCATGCAGGATGAGGATGGAAAGTAAGTACATGAACTAACAGTTGTCAGAAAGTAACTGCTTTCTGCTTACATGATTATCTATTACAGGGATCATCTTAGACTGTTAAATAGGGAGATCTCTTCCATTGTTTTTTGTTTAAAATATATAATGAACAACTTCTTCCTTGACTCAACAGAAGGAGAAGTCTAGGAGATTTGGTAAACTATTTCTCCCTAGTCTCCCTCTAGGATGATCGGTCTTTTATAGTGCTAACCTACTCTGCACCAGCTTCTGGTAATCGGAGACTATCAGATCTATGCCTTCCACTAAAAGTAACTTAACAGCCTTAATAGAGTTCAATGAAACTAAAAGCTTAAGCTCTTAAATGAATAAACTATCAACTCATTTTATCACTCATGTAAGATCCTCAATCTGTATGAAAGAACATTATACTCATTCAAGCTATTGACGGCCTTGATGTCATCGTCAAACTTTCATGCTTACCTATAATCTAGCTTGATGTACAGATTAACACTGTCTTGTTTTTTTAACTGTTAAATTGAGTATATGATTTTGTTAATATTTTGCTTAATCCAGAAATTATATGTTTCAATTTTTCTATTTTCACAGAGATATTAACCCCCACATTCCCCAGTATATTATGCAAGTTCCATGGTACTATGGGGAGGATCGTCCGACATTGAGACATCAGAGGCCACAGGACGAGAAACAGAAACATTACTCAGACAGAAATGACTGGTACAAGAAAGGTGTCAAGCAGGTATATGGGCTAACTTTATATTCACACTGGCATTGGCCAGAGAAAGTTACACTAGTGCTAAGAACCAGGTGGACAAACATTTGCATCATTTGTTTGGTGTTTAATGCCATTTTCAGCACATTTTAGGCACATGTATGTAGGTCGATTTGTGGTGAAGGCAGACCACACACTTATTCCTCTGTTATAATAACACGTTCTCACAAGTTGAGCTCCCAATGGGATTTGAACCCGGAGCGGTGAGAGGTGAGAAGGTTTACAATGTAACGTCATTAACCCTTGAGCATGTCTGAAGGGGTAATATGTAATAAATATCACGGCACCCTTCGCCGATTACCTTTTGTTAACCTAAGACTTGAAAACTTTATACACGGTACATTATATACAACGCAGTTTCGTGACACGTTGTCCACAGTGGAAAATATCCGATGTTTGTGTACTTATGCGCATGCAACGGTTGGGAGAGACGCGCACTTGTCAATATATTGTCAATACACATGTATAGCGATCTACGAAAAATCGATATATTATGTGAAATATGCTTCGGAAAAGAATCAAACCGAAAGTAAATGGTAAATAAATTACTATTTTGTTAGATTATCGTCATGGTTTTCGCACAGGAGTCTGATAAGCTGCTCAATTTTGTTCAAAAGTCACATGGGTGTTGGAGCGGTTTTTCCAGTCAGTTTTTTTGCAAAGGAAATTAGGCGTATATGCAGTTACATAGAACATCAGAATAATAAAAAAAACTGCATAGGAGCCAATTTATTAGGCTATACCTAGTTGCACCTGTCATTGCCGTGTTCTGGTTGAATGATTGTTGGCCCTTTTAAGGTTTTAATGCAAAAACTTTGTCCCGACTAATTCTCCTGATTCCTGGCTGGATTTCAACAATGTTAACCCCCACAATGATGAGTACCAAGCCTAGTTGCGTATTTCGTTGTCGTGTTCCAGTTGAATGGATTTTGGCAGAGTTATGACCAATTAAAGGTTTTAATACACTTACTTTGTACAGACTAGCTCTCCGGAACCTCTGGCTGGATTTCAACGAAACTTGGCATATTGCATATATCATCACCATATTCCGGTTGAATGATTTTTGAAAGAGTTGTGGCCCCTTATACATAAAACTTTATCTTCAGCCTGTGGAGCGTAAACAGGCCCTCTTGGGCCTCTTGTTTTTTCTTAAAGGGACACTATCCGTAAGTAAGCAGATAGTGTAAACTATGTGGGTCCCACAATATTTACAGTTTCTGCTGATGATGTGACAGCCATTAGCGCATTAGGTTTTCTATATAGTATGTATTGTATAGTACAAATGGCCCGCTTAGCTCAGTTGATAGCGCTCTCAACTATTGCGCTCTCACTATTATTATCCGCAAGTGTAATTTTAGTTTTGGCTGCTAGTTCAAACTCACAAAGAGGTAGTGTGTGTTTTTTTGGTACCACTATTGAATTCCGTCAAACAATCTTGTTTTTATTTAGTAAATATTCAATAATGGTAAGTGTTTAATGTTTGTCAACATAATTATTTCGTGTTTTATAAGCTAAAAGTTAAGGACATTGTCCCTTTAAAAAAATCTGTAAAAAATATTCCTGTAAGAATTCCACGAAATATCAAATGATACTGAGCGTTGGACACATGATAGATACATTGTGGGTTTGATCCCCGCCATGACCATATGTGTTGTGTCCCTGAGCAAGACATTTTATCTGCATTTGCTCAAAACTGGTTCTATCCAGGCAGACATCGAGAGTGGTTAAAATAAAGCTTTTGTTACAATCGATATTAAATAAATAAAACTAAAGGAATTGTACTAACATTTGGGAAAACTCCCGTAGTTGGATGGATTGACAAATACACTCTAGTAACCATTTACATGTGGAGATCATGTAGCCTAATAAATATGTATGACATTTCATAACGAAATATAAATATTCATGAGATCTAAATTAAAATGTCATATTAACTAGTTTTAAATAACTGTTTTCATCATACCAATATTTTTTGACAGGGTCCTACAGCAACCAAATTCAGGAAAGGTGCGTGTGAAAATTGTGGTGCAATGACACATAAAAAGAAAGACTGTTTAGAGGTAAAGTGTTATAATATCAGGGTCTTCCTCAGGGCATATTCCCCCATATCCCTTAATTCTAAAATCTAATTTCCCCTACTCCTTAATTGACCCCCTGTCTGTCCTATTTCTTAAAGATCCTTTCATTTACAGTTGAAATATACTTCAAATTGCATTTAAACAAATCTTGATCCCTAAAAATATCGGTCACCCAGTGGTTACCTCCATCCCACACCCACCCTATGATATTCAAATTTGATTTTACCTATCCCTTAAATTATTTCTGTGGAAGACCCTGAATATAATTTTTATATTATGACAGTGAACTAGGAGAGGTTAGGAATGATGAGAATCCCACCGCCGGGGCTCGAACCCATGCTGAGAAAAGGTCTGCAGCTCTAAAGCACAGGGCCATTAATATCAACTGACCTACCAAGCTCTTTTGGAAAATTCACTTTGAAGCAGTGCTTCAAATTTTTCGAATGTTAGCAGAGGTTTGTCAGCCTTAAAAATATGTTACATTCAGGGCTTTTTTTTTTGAGAAAATTGGGAAAAGACCTAGGCCTGCTGATTTGGTGAAAAGATGTGCAAGATTCTCAAAATCGAGAAAAAAAATGCATGATTTTTGCTTTCAATGGAATGTTTTTATATTGAAAAGTTTCATGAAAATGTATCAATATTAATCAAGTATTGAATTGAGCATTTTAACATACAAACTATGAAAAGGATGTCACTGTTATTTAAAAAAAAAAAGAGAGTTTTAATAAAAAAAATTCAAGATTGGAAATTTTTTCAGAATTGGGAAAATATAGAGTTTTTTGCAGTTGGGAAGCCGAATTTTGGTCCCACTTAAAAAGGCCCTGGCATTACATACCTGACTTGTCTGTGCATGGTTTGTGGTGCATTTGAATGTATGTAAGGACCTAGGCTTAACATCCTATCAGAATGGCTTTATAGTCCTTTGGGAAATTAAATTATTTTAATAATAATTGGCCAAAATTCAATATTTCCATGGCAATATTGGGTTATTAAAGGACACATGGCAATCTTTAAATATTTATAAAGCATTAAAATAAGCACTCGATTTATTTATCCAATATCATTTTGACTTTAAAGCTGCTTGCATATAATTAAATAAAATGTTCAGTTTTCATGTTTTCTTCTTATTCCACCATAGATACTCAAAAATTATTAATATGCAAAAAAGTTGCTTTATACTATTCTTCGAAGAAGGTGGGGGCATATATTGTTTGCAAATGTCGGTCGGTCCGTCCCGAAGATTCGCATAAGAAATATGGTTGCCATGGTAACAACACTTGTAAAAAAAAAATCACTAAAAATTGCTTTTCTTCGTGATAACTCAAGCATAGCTGTCACTACAAAATTGAAACGTGGCAGGAATGTTTGTGTCATGGTGTAGTTGTGCACCTCCCCTTTTGGGTAGATTCGCATAAGACATGTGGTTGCCATGGTAACAAAACATGTTAAAAATCACTGGAAATTGCTTGTCTTTGCGATAGATAACTCAAGAACAGCTGGCACTACAAACTCGAAACTTGGCAGGAATGTTTGTGTCATGGTTAGGGGTAGATTCGCATAATAGGCTGTGAGGCTGTGAGCTAATAGGAGAAACCCTCCCCCACAGGGGAATTTTGTAGGGTATGATTTTCTGAAAGAACATACATTAAGTTTCAAAGTGAGACATGTGTGCCATCTGAGCGTTGGGGCTTTAGTGAGTTTTGAGGGGAAACACTTTGTTTTTAGACGAAAATCACTGAAATCTGGAATAATTGTTTAGAAAAAGAATGGAATATATTAGAACCAATTTGAATTGATGGACTCTTTCTCGGAACGCATCTCTACATGTCCCACTATATAATTTATGAATACGATACTTAAATATTGAGATTTTGGGTAAAAATGTTAAAAAATTTAATAAAATCACTGATTTCTCTAATACATTGGGGGTATTTAACTAAAAATTAGAATTATATTATATATCTAATTCAACAGAAAAAAGAAATATTGTAACCTTTTTGGGCAGGGTAAGGTCCAGTGATTAAGTAGAAAAAAGTCCCAATCCGCATGAAGCAATAGAATGCTGCACAGCATACATATTCAAGTTTTTCCTGACACAATATATAACAGATATGCTCAAATATTGGCATTTTAGGGCAAAATGTTGAGAAAAAAATGACAAAAATTACTGATTTCTGTAATCCATTGGGTTATTGGGTTAACATATAGAAACAAATTTAATACAATTGAATAAGGACACATTGTAACATTTTTGGATAGGCAAAGGTCCAATAATTAAGCAGAAAAAAGTCCCGAACCGTATGATGCTTGAAAATGCCTTAATTTTTAGGCGAAAAATGTGTATTTTTGTCAAAAATCGACGGAATCTGGAATTATTTTTGAAAATAGTTTTAACATAAACTTATCAAATTGAAGTAATATAATGTTGCACAGCATACATATTCAAGTGTTTTCTTGCATCATATATAACATATCTGCTGAAATATGTTGGAAAAAAAGGACTAAAATCACTTATTTCTGCAATCCATTTGGGGTATTGGGTTAAAATCTGGAAAAATATATAATACCGGTACAATAGAAAATAGACTGTAAGCTAGTAGGAGTAACCCTCACCCCAGGGGGAATTTTGTACACCCTATTTTTCTGAAAGCCCATTATGTGTAGAGCATTTTGGAACATGTACGTGTACCAACTGGCAACTTGGACTTTACCACGTTACCGGCATTTCGAACACGGTACATAGAGTTATATACAGTATATGTAATAAATAGAGAAATAGCATTGAGCGACCCTCTGCGTAAGTCCCCAGTCCATGTGGCACTCGGTCGCTAGTCCATATTAGGGGAAAGGCTACCACCCGAGTTCGAGTCTCGAACATGGCACATAGAGCTATATACAGTTATATAGAGGGAAATAGCGTTGAACGACCCTCGGCCGATAGCCGCTCGTCCTACCCACAGATTTTGTGACACAACAGGACAAGTGGCCAGCCATCGGCAACGGCCCTCGCTACACGTGGCACTGGGTCCCTAGGGCGTATCAGGGGGAAGGCTACCTGAGTTCGGGTCTCGAACATGCCACCTAGAGCTATATAGTAAATAGCTTTGAGCGACCCTCAGCTGATGGCCGCTGGGCCTACCCACAAGTTTTGTGACACAACGGGTATGGTGATCAGCCGTCGGCAACGGTCCTCGCTACACGTGGCACTCAGACCCTAGGTTGTGTCAGGGGGAAGGCTTCCCGAGTTCGGGTCTCGAATATGGCACCTAGAGCTATATACAGTATAGTTATATAGAGAGAAATAGCCTTGAGCGACCAAAAGCCGACGGCCGCTGGGCCGACCCACAGGGTTTTGTGACTCAATGGGAACGGTGGCAAGCCTCGGCTAGTATACAAATGCATATTATACACAGTCTAATTAACATTTTGATATATAGAAACCCTTACTTGCAGGCGAACACCAGTTTTTGCAGCAACCTATTTGCACTAAAAATAAGTTTTTTTGGTAATGAATGTGATGTAACGTAAATTGCAGAATAGTTTCATTAAGTTTGAAGCTCTTCTGAACTTATATTAATAAAAGTACATGAATTATGTTTTTTACATGGTCTTGATTAAATTTATATTCAACGTTTTTAATGTACGTTGAAATTTTAATTGTAATGTAAGGTAGCATAGTTTACATGCACGTCACTGACTAAAGCCCAACGCTCAGAATTGATGGCACACCTGTCTCATTTTGAAACTTATTGTATGTTCTTTCAGAAAATCATACCCTACAAAATCCCCCATGGGCGAGCGGGGTCTACAGCCAGCTTAAGAACTAGTACATGATGTGTTGTATTTGTTCGGGAGGTTCTGTCATGTAATTTTTTACAAATTCCCATAAGGTATCAGCTAGAGCAGGCTTGTTTGCTTATAAAAGCAAATAAAATGTCAGCGTGACATGCACTCCTTGGAAACATATGATGAGTCAATGGCAATATCGCCAGGTGAGAATAGGAATGTTCCATAGAGGAAAGACGGCACTTTTTTCTCTCATCTGGCGATATGTAGTTGAAAACATGTATGTTTAAATTACTTTTTGAAGAAAAATATCCAGATTTCGTTTATGTTTTATTAAAAACACATTTTCCTCCAACAAAATAAAGCAGCATTTACCACCTTCTTATGGGTTTTCTGGTATATTATTGCACATTGGACTGCAGAAATGTTATAATATTTTTTTTTTCTGTTATTTCTATCCACTTTTAATTTTTTCCCAATACCTCAATGCATTACAGAAATCAGCGATTTTAGTCATTTTTTCAACATTTTGCCCTAAAATATAAATACTTGAGCATATATATTATATCTGATACAATAAATGACTTGGATATGTATAGTTTGCAACATTTTATTGCTTCAATTTGATAAGTTTATGTTCAAACTATTTTCAAAAGATAATTCCAGATTCCGTCGATTTTTGACGGAAATACACATTCTTCGCCTGAAAATTAAGGCAATATTTTAAGCATCATATGGTTCAGGACTTTTTTCTACTTAATTATTGGACCCTTGTCTATCCAAAATGTTACAATATGTCTTTATTCTATTGTATAAAATATTTTTAAATTTTAACCCAATACCCCAATGGATTACAGAAATCAGTGATTTTTGTCATTTTTTTCCAACATTTTGCCCTAAAATGCCAATATTTGAGCACATATGTTATATATGATACCAGGAAAAACTTGAATATATATGCTGTGCAACGTTCTATTGCTTCAGTTTGATAAGTTTATGTTCAAACTAATTAAAAAAAATATTTCCAGATTCCGCGACTTTTGACAAAAATACAAATTTTTCGCCCCAAACTTAAGGCATTTCCAAACATCATGCGGTTTGGAACTTTTTTCTATTTAATCACTGGACCTTACCCTGCCCAAAAAGGTTACAATACTTCTTTTTTCTGTTGTATTAGATATATTTCTAATTTTTAGTTAAATATCTCCCAATGTATTACAGAAATCGGCGATTTTATTCAATTTTTTAACATTTTTACCCAAAATCTCAATATTTAAGTATTGGATCCATAAATTATATGGTGGGACACATAGAGATGCGTCCCGAGAAAGATTCCATCAATTCAAATTGGTTCTAATATATTCCATTTTTTTTCTAAAACATAATTCCAGATTTCGGCGATTTTCGTCTAAAAACGCAACGTTTCCCCCCAAAACTCACTGAAGCCCCAACGCTCAGATGGCACATATGTCTCATTTTGAAGCTTAATGTATGTTCTTTCAGAAAATCATACCCTACAAAATTCCACCTGGTGGGGGGAGGGGGGTCTACAGCCAGCTCAAGAACTATAAGGAATATGGTTGCCATGGTAACAAAACTTGTAAAAAATCACTAAAAATTGCTTGTCTTCGCGATAACTCAAGAACAGCTGGCACTACAAACTCGAAACTTGGCAGGAATGTTTGTGTCATTGAACGGGGGTATATATGTTTTACAAACATCTCTTGTTAATATTAATGATTGAAGAAATACAAGTTATGTTGAAAAACTAACAAGTTTTTAAAATATCAAGATTGCCGTGTATCCCTTTAAGCCGTTATGCTAATGGTAGCAATTACTCTATGGCACCACCTGACCTAGCGGATCATTTTGTCGTCCCTGTCAGATTATAATCCAGGACTCTATGTATTCTCAAACATACAGATATTGTCTTGAATGTTTTCTTACTGGACAATTGTTTGTGTTGTGTGCTATGACTGATATTCTTTAGGACTTTGAAAATGGTAATTTAGAGATTACTGAACTGCTGGGGTTGATTATAACCTATAATATAGGGATCTTTCACAATATGGTAGGCGTTACTTCTTTTCATGAACGAGCAGATACCAGCGAGTGTACACTTTTGAGTCTAGGATTTCCTTAAAATCAAACCCAGCAGTGGAATAAAACAAGATTGTTCATCTTTACACATGCTTAACGTTGTTCATCTTTACACATGCTTAACGTTGTTCATCTTTACACATGCTTAACGTTGTTCATCTTTACACATGCTTTACGTTGTTCATCTTTACACATGCTTAACGTTGTTCATCTTAACACATGCTTTACATTGTTCATCTTTACACATGCTTAACTTTGTTCATCTTTACACATGCTTAACGTTGTTCATCTTTACACATGCTTAACGTTGTTCATCTTTACACATGCTTAACTTTGTTCATCTTTACACATGCTTAACGTTGTTCATCTTTACACATGCTTAACTTTGTTCATCTTTACACATGCTTAACGTTGTTCATCTTTACACATGCTTAACACATTTTCTCTGTTATAATTTTGAAACATAATATATTGTCCTACTTTCTTAACAGAGGCCCAGAAAGGTCGGAGCTAGATACACAGGTGACAATTTTGCACCAGACGAGCACATTCAACATAACCTTGATTTTGATTATGAAGGCAAGAGAGACAGGTGGAATGGTTTTGATCCCGAGGAATATCAGAGGGTGTATGATGAGTTTGAAAAAGTGGAATTGGTAATTATGACTTATATAATAGTTGACTTCAAGCTACACACTATGGCTAGATCTGAAGCATTAATTTATGGACTTATATATAAAGGGACATATGATAATTTTGATTCTTTATCACTGCATTGTGATGCAACTTTCCCTTAGCCTCATTTGTCAGATGGGGGCGTAAACTGGGCGGACCCAAATATCGGAGTCTTTCCTTCTAGCATATTTAAGAATGATAGGAATCTATTTGTTAGAAAGTGTAAGGCCAGTTTCCGGATTCGTATGTATCCTTGCCATCTATCTGGGGCAGCTGTAAATAACATATAATGTGTCCATGAGCTATTAGACAACATTTATTAAATTCAATTTGTTTCTTTACATCATTTTACAACTTGAAAATCAAAGTTAATATTTCATGAAACATTTAAAACAAATTTATTTCACTTTTTCCAATTGTTGAATTTTATAGTAAATATAACTTCTACTTTCAGTTTCGTCTTTATCTTATAATCTAGATATTCACATGTAGCTTTAAAGTAAAAAGAACATTGTATAAATCAGTGTCTTCCTGAGGCCATTAAGGCATAGAGGCACCTGTAACTGCTCATTAATTCTGCCACTACTCCTTAAATTCGTGCCACTATCCCTTAACTTTCCAAAACTAATCATGATCCAATTACAAACTGTACATTTTTTTGTAAATAAAAAGTAACAATATGGAACTGAAGCCATTAAGTCTCTATAGTAAGTATACCAACCAAGTCAAATGACATAATATCTGAATTTCCATTAAAAAAAAAAAAATCTTTTAGTTTATTATTGTGACCGAATGAATATACGTTTCCCATTATAAACCATCCCTGTGTTTAAAATGTTCGTGTGGAAGACACTGTATAAATACATCAGAATATAATGCTTGATGAATAATTCTAGATTGCTGTGTCCTGACGACACGACCCAGTAAAAGACCGAGAACTCTGAATATCTATTTAAATCTACTTTCAAAAAAATAATGAATAGAATGTTATGAGTGCAATAGGGCTTGACTGTCCAACAGTATCTTACATGACGGTTTTATCATTTAATAATCATTTGTACTTTATTAGGCTAAGAGAGTGCTAAAGGAACAGATGGTAGAGGATGACTTGCAGCTGGAAGCAGGAGGAGATGAGAGGAAGGAAAAGGCAGAGGTAATAATGATTTTTCTTGCAGATACATACTTTCTTACTGAAGTTGTGCTTAATTGCAAAATGGATACGTTGCCATATACATCATATTCACTCTGCATCATGTTGTACAGGAAAATGACAAAATGGCGGATCTGAGGTCAAAAGAAGTTTTGTTCGAAAGAAAAAATGTGACGAAATGAATTTTAATAGGAAATTAACTGTCAGTAATCTACATGATAAAAAGAATATAAAGCCAGATGTAGTATAGTATAGACTTTGTTCTCTAAACCTCGTCTTATAAAACTTAAACTTTCATGTTCATATAAATATATGATTCATGGTTAAGACAACAAATTTACTTATCTGTATCATAAATTCAGTATAATAGGATTATTACTAGAGTAACGTGATCTGGAAGTTTGTCACCTCGAATGGACATGGCATATGATATCTGCAGAATCACCTGAGAGACTTTAGCCTCGATTGGGGAGATCCAGGAGATGTGGCATATCCAACAGAGGTGATTAAACTTCCAGAACACTTTCTCTAGTAATGATCCACTTTTCCAGTGGCGGCCACATTTTAAATCAACTATATCTCAACAACTGCTGCTCGAATTTTTCTGAAACTTTGTTAGATGCTTTGTTGCGTCGAGGGACATCAGGATATGCCAAAATTACCAAAGTCAGGGTCATATTTTGGGTTATTTTCCCAAAACCTAACCATGGTTAGGTACCGTAACCACCTCAGTTAACTATGTGATTGCCTCATTTTCTTTATTTGATACTCGGTCATATGTATTGTTGGCATTGGTGGACATCACTGAACGACAAAAATACCAAGGTCAAGGTCATATTTTGCTTTAATATTTTCCCCAAACTTAACCTTGGTTAGGTAACTTAATCTTAGGTAGGTAACTGAACCTCGGTTAACTTTATGTGGTTGCATCACTTTATGTCTTTGATACTTGGTGATATGTATTAACTTTATGTAATTGCATCACTTTATGTCTTTGATACTTGGTGATATGTATTCTTGGCATTGGTGGGCATCGATGAACGACAAAAAATACCAAGGTCAAGGAATGTTTTGCGTTATTTACCCTAAACAGTTTGGTTAGGTAAATTAACCTCAGTTAATTTTTTTCGATAAATTGAATTTCTTTTGTTTGATACTTGGTCATATGTATTGTTGGCTCTGGTGGACATCACTGAACGACAAAAATTATCAAGGTCAAGGTTATATTTTGCGTTATTTTCCCCAAACTGAACTTGGTTAGGTAACTTAACCTCAGTTAACTTTATATAATTGCCTCACTTTATGTCTTTGATACTTGGTCGTATGTATTGTTGGCATTGGTGGACAGCGCTGAACGACAAAAAATGTCAAGGTAATATTTTGCGTTATTTTCCCAAAACTACACCATGTTTAAACCACTTAACCTCAGTAACTTAACTTCTTATGATTACCTCGCTTTTATTTGTTTGATACATGGTCATATGAAGTGTTCGTCTTTGGTGGACATCATTTAAGCACAAATTTAATAAAATATTTCATATGCGGTTTGCCGCGGCGGTTGAGACACCCTCAGACCGAGGTCTTGCTATATATACCTTCAACGTTGTTGATGTCATACAATGTATGTAGTATAGTAATACAGTAATCTAGTGACACGGATTCAGAAAACTTCTAGATGTGATGCAGGGTTTTGTATTCCATTGTAGGAAAAGGAATGTACTGTGTATTATATATTATTGATAGGTATATAATAAAAGAAATATGATTTTGTGCAATATTCATCATAACTGCTTTAAGTATATCTATCCTGCCATTTCTTCCATACTAACCTTTTTCTCCAGACAGAAGCAGACTACGTGATATATAGAAAACAAAGCCAGATCTAGAGTGTTTCTATAAAAGTTTGAACATTCATGTTCTTTAACACTATAAGCTTTTTTATCACAAAAATTACGGTGTGGGAGTGGAATAACACTAATCTATATTTTCGATATACCTGTGTTATATAAGTATGCAAATAAGCCTAGTATGCGCTGTCAAAAAAAAAAAGATAATGACTATGATCCAATTCCCACGGTTTATGTCGGTTTCGCGTGTTAAAGCGACAGGCAAAATGCAATAAAAGTTGATATGTGAGTTATGTGATAGAATCTAACATTCGTATTCATTATTGAATTAATTAAACTCGTTAGCAAAAAAGATATAATGCTCGGCAAGAGCCTTCCATTATATCATTTTACCAACTCGTTTAATAAATTCAATAATGAATGAGTACTCAAGTAAGATCCTCTATTTGGTATTACCTATTTCATAAGTGTCCTCAGTTGCTCGGTGGATAAGACCTTGTCTTTAGAGATACAGACCTCTGCCCTGCATGCTGGACCTATGCCTGATGGAGAAACTTCATCTCATCTCTCCCAGAGGTTCCTTTACACATATAACCTAATATGATCAACAGGGGTGTAAAATATTTTCAAGGGCTACTTGACCTGTAGGTCTACCAGTTGAAAAAAGTCACACGACCTTACCAACTTTTAAGTTGACCTTATACTTTTTCATAATATTAAAGGATTTTATATATAAAAAGTGTTAATTATAATATAAACTATTAGTATTGTTTATTACGTTTTAAACTATATTTCAGTTAACAGTTTTCAGTACAAGTGTATAATTTTGTTCACTTGTAGACTAACTGTATAAAACCATTTTATTAATTAAATAATCTTTTTTAATTGAAATATGTTTTTATTAGTGGTCCATATAAAAGACTGCATGGTTTTATGATTCTAAATTTGAAAGTTAGTTTTGCAGAGTTGAATTATTGAATTGTTTATTTCCTGTATTTTTTACCATTCTACTAAGTAGCACCTATGTTTTACTATTAAAGGAATGAAAAAGTATAACGTTTTATCAATGGTGCATACGGCAGACTTGATAAATCTCCCTTTTACCTTTCTTTGCCTTTTTGTTCTATCACATACAGCTTGTTGCTGCTTACGTTTTTCTATCATTTGTTTTGACCGAGTGTCATCGTCGCCCGATGTTTTTTTCCTCAAAATGGCAATCTAATATCTAGTTGTTTTGGTTGAGAGTCGAACAAGTAGCCTTGTTTTTTGACATTTTTACGGGAAAATCAACGGTGTATACATAAATACTCGCTGACTCATATATGACGTAAACATAAATATCCGAGTAATCCAAATTTAAATTTCACACGCACCTGCCAGATTGGTTCACGTGAAGTGTATTCAGTAAACTTTCAATGTTAACATTACGAATAATACAGTCTGTTAACCTAGTTACCAACACGCGCTTGTTTTGAAACTGAAAAGATCGATCTTTTTTTCTTCACCACATTATAACTGATCGACAGATCGGTCTAGTATTTAGGATTTTTGACACGACCTCCGTGACGTTCTGGTCGCCATGGCGAGCAATCGAGTGATATTTTACACCCCTGATCAACCTCATTTCATTTGTCTCTCCAGAAAGAAGCCGACTCTGATGATGAAGACAAGTACGCTGAGGACGTCGCCGTTCCTGGTCAGAAGTTCGAGACCAAACAGAGAATCACAGTCAGGAATTTACGTATCAGAGAAGACACGGCCAAGGTAAGTAATCCAGCCTGCTAGTACACATGGGTATCAAACATTATTCTGCTACCAGGGCCTTTTTAATCCATTTATAAAGTGGGGCCGAAATTCATCATTTCCCAATTGAAAAAAAATCTATTTTTTTTACTCCCAGTTTTTGGGGTAAAAAATTCCCAATCTCAAATTTTAAAACTGCCCTTTTCCCTCAAAATCAGCAGGCTTAGTTATTTTCCCAATCTTCTTGAAAAAATCCCTGATTACAACTTACGAAGTTCAAGGGATGATAACGAGCAAGAGTGGCCCCCAGTATTGAAGTTTTTAATGCACACATTTTGAATTTCTTTTTGAGCTGAAGGGGTGAAGCTTTAAGGTCCATTCTGGGTCTGGAATCTTCACTCCTTACATGCAGACCTATTTACACTGTCAGAAGTACGGTCAAATCTGCTAAAGAGACCACCTCTATAAAGAGACCACCTGCACTAAGTGACCATCTGCATTAAGTGACCACCATTTTAGTTCCCACAATTGTGTTGTTATACCCCCGCTTTCACAAAGTGAAGTGGGGGCTATATAGGAATCACGTTGTCTGTAATGTCCCATCGCGTATAAACACATTTTTAATCCTTGCATATCTGAAAGACTTTTGAATGGGTTGTTCCCAAACTTCATATACTCATAACAACTGATGACCTTATGTCCCTGTACATAACCCATCTTTGATTGCCTAATTTATTACAGGGTTATGGCCCTTTGTTTGACTTAGAATTTTCCACTCTAATATTGTATAATAATGACCTGTTAACACATTTTTTCTCAAACATTTTCGAATTGATTGTTCCCAAATGTCATGTACACATAACTGATGACTTTATGTCCCTGTATATCACCCATCATTGATTGCCTAATTTATTACAGAATTATGGCCCTTTGTTTGACGTAGAATAACACATTTTTTCCTCACACGTTTTTTCGAAATGATTGTTTCCAAACGTCATGTACACATAACAACTGATGACCTTATGTCCCTGTACATCACCTATGATTGATTGCCTAATTTATTACAGAATTACGGCCCTTTCTTTGACTTCTAATTTTCTACTCTAATATTGTATAATTGACCTGTTAACACATTTTTTTCTCAAATATTTTTGAATTGATTGTTCCCAAACATCCTGTACACATAACAACTGATGACTTTATGTCCCTCGACATCACACATTGTTGATGCCTGATTTATTACAGAATTATGGCCCTTTATTTGAATTTTTCACCCTATAATAAATGGACATCATGCGCCCTACACTTTAAAACTGTTCATGGATTGTTATTACACTTGACATACAGTACACACATGATGATATGATGTGTCTCTGCATCTGTTTTTCGATTCTACATGTTTTAAAAGAATTATGGACCTTTGTTTTACTAAGATATATTTTTTCACATTAAAACAGATATTTTAGACATTTATTATTCTTGATTTTGCCCATCCTCATTGGGTATTCATCACCTTCAGCGATAGTTCTAGTTTTAAATTAAATTCAGATATATTTTAATAGAGATCACCTCTATTTAGGGACCACATTTGCTCTTCTGTTATAGTGGTTTCTTAATACAGGTTTTTCTTAATACAGGTTGTCACCGCTGCGGGTTCGAATCCCACTGGGAGCTCGACTTGTAAGTGAGGAAGTGGCGATTCTTACGGATGGTGGGAGGTGTACAGTACTGGTTCTACCCAGGAAAAGTGGGTGGTCCGCCTCCACCAAAAAAAAAACCGTCATATATAACCTTATATGTGTTGAAAATGACGTAAAACACCATACAAACAAGCAAATAATACAGGGTTTACTCGACTTGACTGTACTAAAGTTTATTTTTTCCTTTTTCTGTTTACAGTACCTGTACAACCTGGATACCAACTCTGCCTTCTATGATCCCAAGACAAGGTCCATGAGAGGAAACCCACTGAACCAGGAAAAGGCAGAGTATGTGCTTGATATCATTAAATTAAATATTTACGTATTTTCTATTAAAAAACGAATCAACATCTTATTTTGTATACACCTCACTTTTCAAGTAGGCAGAGCTACTTAGCAAGCATCCAATGTGTCTCAATAGAAAACAACTATTCAGCTGTGTGAAAATACACTGACAGTAATTGTGTTTATTATTATCATTCTTCTGAGGCGCATTATTGTTGGTACTACAATGGGAAAATAATGTAAGTATAAATAAATACTGAAAAGGAGATCCCTTGAAAGCAACAAACACAAACAAGAGAGAAAAGTAGCAGTTAATTAGAGTCTGTTCATGAGAGGCAAAAATGCAATGCCTCCCACGCCCACTAGCACCGGCTTAAGTGGAATTCTACTTTTAAAAACAGAGAGAGCTTGATGATCCTAAGGGATCAGTCAGTAATAACACTACTGATTTGTAGTTGGGGGGCGACTTTTTACAACCTCCACACAGCACTAAACAAACGCTAGTGTAAATGTGTTTACGAATAAGAATTGATACGCAACTTTCCGATGCTGCTCTTTTAGACAATAGCGAATAGCACATTTACACTGTCTCTAACACTCTTCATGGAATTAGCAATTCACTACCCATGTCCCAATCGCATAAACTCTAATAAATTTGCAAATTATTTTTTAAAATTGTTGCACACTCATTATTCATGCAATAAAACACTTAGGAAAGTTGAGTTCAATCTTGGCTGTGTCTCAATATGTCATCCATGTTTAATAGTAGTATCTGTATTCTATAACTGTTATGTTACTCTGATATCATTGGTTTGTTTGTTTGAATGGTTTTTAAAGTAATTTTTTAGGACAATTTTAGTCTTATATTTGACCGTCGATTTTTAGCGGTGGAGGCAGACCACTCATTTCTTCCAGGGTAGAACTAGTACTGTATACCTCCTGTCATCTATAAGAATCAACACTTCCTCACTTTGAGCTCCCATTGGCAAGAGGCGAGAAGGTTTCAAAATCAGCATCTTCACCCTCTCGACCATGACAGTGCTCTGAGTTTATTTAGTGTGATAACTATAGTGAAGCTATTATGGAGGAAATTGTTCGAAACTTAATTTGACCAACCAAAAATAGTGTCCATTACAGCAAAGGTTGGATAATTTTAAAAAGCTAAAAATTGTCGCAAAATTAATTAAGAAATGAACATTTATAGGTTGCTTTAGAATATTTAGCAAATTATGAGTTAATAGAACATCATTTGCAATATTTGTAACATAATTATTTTCAGGAAGGCAGGTTTCCTGGGAGACAACTTCGTGAGATACTCTGGAGATGCACACAATTTTGCTAAGAAGCAGAGTGAGTTAATGTTTCAGTGAAATATATTTTCTCTATATTCTCAAGTTTGATGACCCACCATATAGGGGGAGGGTGGGGCGGGGGATGCATATAGTGTTACCCGTGTCCATCCATACATAGGTCACACTTTTATACTTTGTCACACTTTTTTGTCCGGACTACTCCTCTTGAACTTCTCAACAGATTTTGGCGATACTTGGTAGAAGTATCAGTATTAAAGGGATACTGTCCATAAGTGAAGCATTTATTGAGCGTAAGCAAATAACTTTTTATTCATTGAAATGTATACTTGGAAACATGAGCATAGACCCAAATATGTATGGAGTAATAAATTTGTTAATTTGAAGGAAAACATGTTTTATTTATCTCTGGGACTGCAATATTTACATTTGTGTTGCTCACGTGATATCCATTAGCGCATTAGTTATTGTCATGTATCACATAACTGTCCCTTATGGCTCAAATGGGAATGCATTCGTCTTACCCTCAAGTGTAATTTTAGTGTGAGCTGGAGTTCAATCCCACAAAGTGGTACTTTTTTTTTGTACATCTATTGCATTCCATCAAAACATCTTGTTTCTATTTAGTAAATATTCAATAATAGTAGTTATGTTATATTTGTCAACATAATTATGTTGTGTTTTATAAGCTAAGCGTTAAGTCTGGTTGCACATATCAACGTGCTGTTCTGGGTCTTTGACTGTTGGCGAGTCATGGCCTTGTATGTACGTCACACTTTAAATGTAACTTTCCTAATCTAAACAAGGTTTAAGAGGATGTAAAAGATGCCCAGTATTTCGAGGGTTCAGTGCAAAACTATTGTATCTCCTTCTTTATTCATTATCATATGTAGTTACAATAGTTTTGTGCTGACCCCTCGATTTGCTGTCATACATTGATCATGACTAATCCTCATTCTGCAGTGATCAGTTGATATGCAAATAATATCACTTCAAAAACTGCATCATTTTGTTACAGTGTTTGCATGGCAGGCATATGAGCATGGCACAGAAGTTCACATCCAGGCTGACCCCACAAAGCTGGAGTTGCTGCATCGAGAGGTGGAGAAGAGGAAGGATAACACCAAGGTTACAGCCAAGAACAGCATATTGGAGAAGTATGGTGGAGAAGAACATCTCGAGGCCCCGCCCAAACAGCTGCTTATGGCTCAAACAGTAAGTAGAAAACGGCCAAGTACAGTAAACTAAAGAATTATTGGGACCCAGAAACATCTGGAGTCTCAGTCCTGAAACCTGCTTATGGCTTAAAGATTAAGTAAAACTCAGCCAAGTACAGTAAACTGGAGAAGTATGGAGGAGACATCTCGAGGCCACGCCCTAGTGAAACAAAGCCAAGTACAGTTAACTGGAGAAGTATGGAGGAGACATCTCGAGGCCACGCCCTAGTGAAACAAAGCCAAGTACAGTATACTGGAGAAGTATGTAGGAGACATCTCGAGGCCACGCCCTAGTGAAACAAAGCCAAGTACAGTAAACTGGAGAAGTATGTAGGAGACATCTCGAGGCCACGCCCTAGTGAAACAAAGCCAAGTACAGTAAACTGGAGAAGTATGGATGAGACAAGCATCTTGAGGCCCTGCCTAAACAGTGGCTTAAGGCCCAAACAGTAAGTAAAAAATAGCGAAAAACAGCATACTGGAGACGTAATTGGACCCAGAAACATCAGAAATTCTGTCCAGACAGCTGCTTATGGCCCAAACAGTAAGCAAAACATAGTCAAGTACATTAAACTGGAGAAGTATTGGGGCCCAGAAACATCTGGAGGCACAGTGCAGACATCTTATATATTAAAGTAAAGCATAGTTGAGTGTAGTAAAAGAGGTATGGCTTCTCTGGAAGTCAAGCGCAGACAGTGCTTTTATAACTTATTTTCACCTCTCCTTATTTAATTTACTGGGTAACATGATTGTGTCCCCAAATTAAAAAATATATAAAGGTACTTCGGGGTGATAATTTTTGTTAAATTATGAAATTGTGTGATTTTCCTTGTAATTTCATAATTTTTAGAAATGATCTCCCCTTAAAAATAATATGTCATTCATATTCTGTTCCATGTTGTAGAGACTGAAAGGATAAAGAGAGGCATAATCACTAATTTGCCAGTTTTAAATATTAATAGATTATACACTATAATACACGCTTGATTCAACCTAATATTCCAGAGAAATCCCAAGGTGATTTGTAAAATAGTTAGAGAAAGGACTGCTGTAGTAAACTTTTTATTTAAATCACAGTATACTTTGTTACACATATTCCTAACTGTTGAAGTTCGCTTTGAAAATTTGAGCCATTTAATGTATAGAGATTGCAACATTTTACAGTCTAGCCTAAGTTTGCCCACCTGCTTGAGCCAAACGTGTTCTATCAATAATGACATTTTGAAGGAGTAAATATTGGTGTGTTGTAGTTTGTTTTAATATTTTTCTGAAAGGGAAGGCTGATTGTAGACCTATACCATGTGATTTACAGCAGAATACTATAGCATAATTTCCACAAATTGGGAAGAAGCCCAGACCTATCCATTTTGGGGGAAAACTCACTCTTATTTCTCATTTTGGGAAAGATGTAAGATTTCATCATTATGTATTAAAATGAAAATACTATGCTTTATTTATATTTCGTAATATTTATTGTAAGTCAGAACTGACTTAACAGACAAAAACACATTGCAGAATTAATGCTATTTCTCGAATTCTGAGAGATTGTTGCTGTCTGATTGGTAAAACTTCTGCCACAGTTGGGGAAAAAACAGTCAAGATTTCAGTTTTGGAAGGGACCTTTTACAGGCTTCTGTTGGCCTGTGTTACATAAGGTAAAAAGCCCTAGCGTAAATCCCCATTATGCGTTTCCTTATCCTTTTTATATTTGACACTGCTGTTTGTCTCTTTTCAGGAGCATTATGTGGAATACTCCAGGCATGGTACAGTGGTGAAGGGGGCAGAGAAAACAGTCATCAGGTCTAAATACGAGGAAGATGTTATGATAAACAATCACACAGTAAGTTTATAATGAAGGTAACTGCTGTGCCAAGGTTCACAAAAAAGTTGCTGTACCATATTTACCCATGTGTTTGTAATATAACGCATAAGAGCCTATTTAATACCACACACGTGAAATACTCATTTTTGATTTTATAACTTGAAATAGCAGCAAGGAAGACAACTTTGATAAGTAAACGGTTCCCGATTTTCACCAGATTAAGCTCAAGAGACCTCCTCTGTTATTAAAGACCGTTGGCTTGGCTTTAATTGTTTCGTATTAAATTCTAATGCACATGCATAAAGAATTAGGTATCTTTAAGTAATCTTACTTCTGACGCATTTTGTGAAAAATGAAGTGTCTCATTCATTAGGATATGAAATGTGCCATTTTATTTCTCAACATACATCTAAATAAGCTTCATTTGAATGCCTTAAAATTAGAAAAAGATTATTCAATAATTCATCGAAAAATAAGAATATGAAAACGAAATCTCCATTCAAACTGTTAATATTCGAGTGATCTTTCTTCTGTCCAAAGTGACAATGAACCACTCAGAGTCAATATGAAAGCTGTAATGCGATTGGTTCAAATCATGTAACCAATGAAACGTGTATGTTCAGATTGATGAACTTCAATCAGGGGAGATTATTTTTCAATAAATATGGTTTCAAATTACACACGATAAAACACGATTGTTGGTTGGATTTTAGTTTGAAAGTTTAATTGTCCCGAGATTTTTTAGACTAGCCTGACGGGCAACCATTTTTGAAAGAGAGACAAGCCCAGATTCAGATCGGAATAGCCCCGGGCATCGGGCTATCCTATTCTTGGAACACTGTAAAGAACCTTTATCAGTAATCTGGTTACCCTCATCTTCACTACCCTTCATGTTTATCTGCCTTGTCTGGTGAGCCTGAGATGTAGCATACATTTCATTATCAAACTTACTGTTTTTGAGATTATACCTCTCACTATTTCTAAAGTACGTTTTTTCTATTTTAACTTAATTATTATCGGTACCTTTTTCCTGTTATATATTTTTTGTGGGTCTGACATAATTAACTTTAATGAAATGAAAACCATGTGTTTTTTTACTAGACTCTTATTTGTGATTAAACTTTGCAGACTGTGTGGGGATCATATTGGATGCAGGGACGGTGGGGGTACAAATGCTGTTGTTCCATCCTGAAGGAGTCGTACTGTACTGGTCAGGCGGGTATTGATGCAGCAAACGAGGTAGGTGGATCTAATACCATGTGCTTACACAAATGGTATACAGAGACTCAATAAGATTCCTTTCACTTTCAGGCCATCTTTAAGAAAAAATTAGTTTGCTGCAGTTTTCAAATTTAAAGAGGCTCTACCTATATCTTTTTGTCCACCAATATATATAAACTTTACTTAATTATAAAGAGGACTATGAAAAAGGTAAATTGCAATAATTTCACCCAATGTAATATGCGTTTTGCTGGGGAAAAACAGGATTGAAAAGATCGGATTTTTGAAATTGTATTCGTACATGTTTTAAAACAAGCCGATTGCAGAGATTTTCCGATCTTATTCGTTTACAATCGGAACTGCCTCGTCGGATTGGCGAAGAGTTACGATCGATTCGTTTACTATCAGAACTGCCCCGAATAGTTTGTTTTCGTTCAGCTGAATGGCATTGCGCATGTCCGAGAAAATCGTAAAAACTCGTAGTTCTCCGGCAGGAATAAACGGCAGGGCAGCATTTTATTCAAGATATTGTTTTGATCATAATCAATAATTTATAGAACTGGAATACGAACCATGTTTCTTCTTAGAATACTCATAAAATAGCTTTGTAAACATATAAATGCAGTAATATTGAGTATTTTAATATTTTACATTAAAAATAGCGTAGATACAGGTAGTGCCTCTTTAACAGTTACTTACTTGCTAAATGCAAGTAGACTTTTGAAGATTGCAAGTAGAAAATATTAGCACTTGTTAAATTTTGCAAGAAATAAAACTAAATGTGAAAATGTAATCATTTATGAGGGTTGATCGAAAAATAATGAGACTGATCTTATAACTCAAAAAATATTTGAAATATCAAAATGAAACTTACGACAAAATGAAGCACAATCTTTATTCTGCAAAAACTACAAATATCAATATATGTGTTTTAAAATGACAGAGTTACGTAGGTTCGTAGAAGATACCTGACACAGGAGCGAGGCAGTCTCTCAATGACGTACGACGTCAAGTTCATGTGTTTGATTTTGTGTAATCCCATATGAGATACACCTGTTGTGCCGCTGAATCCACTGGTCAAATATGTCTTATTCAAATGCATTATTAAAACCTTATGAACAGTTCCATAACTAAATCTGATCACATATATCACTGACCGCTACACGTCGATCACCATAGACAACTTCTTTAATAGTTTCAATTAACTTTGCATAGATTATCGTCTTTCTTCCGTGCCCCTCGTCATTTTCTAAAGTGGTTCGTCCTTCCTTAAAATGTCGATGCCATCTTAAAACAAGTACACGGGAAACTTTAGGTTTTGTAGACGCTCTCTGAATCATCTCATAGGTTTGTGTAGGTGTTTTGCCTAACTGATAACACAAATTTATATAATTGCGCGATTTTCATTTGAATCAGTTTACGTCATTTTTAACAGATCATCTGCTAAGTAACGGTTAATTGTTTTGCCGATTTTATTATAACGGAAACAAATATGACGTTGAAATTTGGCCTCATGGCACAAATGATGTCATTCAACAAGCAGACGAAGTCGCGCTAAAATCGGTGCATTAATTCAGATTTTATAAAGATGTATGCATAAAAATCAAAGTTTTAAAATTGTACATACATTTTACTGCCCTGATCTAGCGTAATTGGGTAACCATAACTATAACTACACCAAAAGCATCTTATTTATTTTCCAAATTAAATATGATTTATTTATTATGTAGATATCATGGTGATATTATTAAAGACATTTTATAAAGAGATACATTTTTTACAGCAACAGTCTCACTATTTCTCATCACCCCTCGTACATGTATCACATGAAAAGCAATCCTTCTAAAATGATTGAAGATTCTCAATTAATAGCTAATGCAAGTACTTTGATTAAAATAGCAAGTAGAGCTTATGGGATGCCGAGTTGTCCGTCACCGTCCGTCGTTAACTAAGACAATAGGGCCTTCAATTTTCATCCGATCTTTACCAAATTTTACCAGATTGTTAGTGTCAATGAAAGCTCGGACAAGTTCGCAAACCAGCCAGATCGGAACAGTTACATTGGAGTTATGGCCCTTGATTTAGTTAAAAATGCTATATTTTGCCTCAAGACGATAGGGCCTTCATTTTTGATCCGCTCTTTACCAAACTTTAAAAAACATATTGACAAATATTATAAAGATAGCTACAAAAATGATATAGTATTGCTCTGAAAGGTTTATGTACTAACTTTATCAGGGATATGTAGGGAAACAGCAAACAAATAGATTTCATGATCTGCCTTAAATACATGAAACATTTGATATTTAAAACAGAATTCAAAACAAGAATCTAGTAAGTTTGAAATGAGATTTCACTATTTGATATACATGAAATGATATAAAATTAAAATCTCAAAGATTGTGCCTGCAATTCATATATTAATTGTGAATTGCGTCATACCCTACAATGTTCAAAGTTTTCAAAAAGTTAATTTCCCCGGTGCGTTGCCTTTCAGTGAAAGGTATAGTCAGTATGTAAATGGGTTTTGAATATACATGTATGAAATGAGTTAAGTAAAGACGCTGCATCTAAAACTTTCTCACCTCTCACCACTCGGGTTCGCTCTCACCGCTGCGGGTTCGAATCCCACTGGGAACTCAATGTGTCAAGTTAGAAAGTGTCAATTCTTTAATATGAACGGTGGGAGGTATTCAGTACTTGTTCTACCCAGAAAATATGGGATGATCTGCCTCTACCACAAAAAACTTACCATCATATATGGCCTAACTTGTGCTAAAAGTGACGTAAAACACCAACAAACACTGATACTCTCCCCTTCTACCTTATAGCGGAGAGTATCATAGCGTGATAGGGGGTCTGATTTTACTGAGTTTGATTATATTCTTTACATGTATTAAAATCATGTAAATTGAACATAATTTCATAATTGGAATTATTTAATGGTTAAAATAAATGTCTTTTTATACATTACTTCTGTAGCAGGTAACTAGAATCCTGATATTTAAAAATATAGGCACTAGATCACTGTGCAACTGTCTATCTATAGGCTTCATACCTCTTACACCCCGCCAAACCTCTCGCCACCTAAAGTTATCTTACATGTATTAAGACACATTTGGCTTACAACACTGTAAATGGTTAAATGGCTTTATCTTGAGTTGGACTACCAGTCAGGGTGTAACTTGTTTAATTTTTTTTTTTAATAATTGAAATAAGTTATTTTCAAGAACAAAATTACTTCCCTTTGACACAGAGTAAGAGTTCATTCCTCTTACTTTAAGTAAAGTTACTTATTAAGGATACTTTCATACTGGTTGCTGCAGTAATTATGCCTAAGCAATAAATCCTTTCAACAGAACACTTTACCATCAGTTAATTTATTACCAGTTTTGTTATGTAATATGTACAATCTTTAAGAGCTTGCGTAAAATATTTCTGAACATTGCTTAAAAGAAGTAATGGCAAATTAGTTGACAACAAATATAAGAGAACCAGGGAAAATATCATATGGTACAGGAAATTCTGGTTTTGATAGAAAACAGATTTAAAAATAGACGAAAATGAATGCATATCTGAAAATAACTTGTTGCTGTTGTTTTGAAGAAAATAACACACCCAAAACTGTAAGTTACACCTGTGACTGACTACTGTACACATAATAATTTTTATTACATTTCTATGGGTGAAAGAATATTCATAATCGCGAAATATTAATAACTAACTCCGAACACAAAAATAACTAACTGCGACGTTGATTTATGACGTCAATAACGTTGGTGACATTGACGTCATCCGCCGATAATGCTAAATAAAGCGAATAATTCTGGTTAAAATCATGCATAAACTGATTAAAGATGTAATATATAGATAATTCAACTGTTGTGATCGATTATATGGAAATCTTTCACTCGATGGTAGGCATGTGTTGTTTTGTAAAGAACCACACATCTACCATCTCGTGAAGGATTTCCCTATAATCATTCCCAGCAGTTAAATAATCTCTATATATTTTATATATATGTGAAATGAAGTAATCAGTGTTTATGTGAACTCTGTAGGCTTATTCATTGTCATTGCATACTATTTAACAGTGTTATGTATCATAAATTGAAATGTCTGTGTTTGTTTTTGTACAGAAAAGCCTCATAGCAGTTCAGACAGAAGACTTTGAACCACCAAAATCATTACTGGAGGTAAGATATCAAGTCATCATCTGGTCCAACTTCACATTTGTTTACCCACGAGTCATATTTGCTCCCATATTTAGTCATGTGAGATAACTCAATCTTACATGACATGTGACTCTTACATGAAACGTCGTGATGTCACGTTGGTGACGTCGACTTATTTAAGCATAAAATCAAATACAGTCATTGAAGTATGCCTGTACTAAGCGCATAATGGGAGAAAAATAATCCATCATGAGTTTATCCATGTGAAATAGGTAAATCTCACCCTCGGGATCAGAATTGCAACAAGGAACTCGGCAGAGCCTATCCAGGTTACAATTCTGACCTTCGGGTGAAATTTCCGTATCTCATATGGATACTTGATGGATTCTTATATTACCCCCGGCATTGACTCTCCCCTTTTTATGTGTCGACATGCCGTGAAACACCATTCATTCCCTCCCCTTCCCCTAACATGATGCAGTGACGATCATTTCCTTTTCTCACATGACTTGAGGAGACAGTCTAAAAGGCTAGCTGCACATTATACTACTAACAGATATACAAAAGTTCATAAAGGCTATTCCATTAAAATATACATGGAATCCCAGGAGGGCAGTTTAATAAGCATCTATGGGTGAACCCTAGTTTCCTATAAACTCAATTTTGCATCTATTGGTGGATGTTCAATTTCAGCAGTGCCTTCCTGGAGTCCCATGTATGTTTTAATAGAATAGCCCTAACAAATTATTGGTGTATATAGAGTATATTATGTCAGTGCTGTTTATTTTCTGTATGGTTCACTAGTTTATCTATTAAAACAGATGTTACGCTTGACAAGGACACCCCAAATTTGTTGTTCATTAAGTTTTATGACAACAGATAACGGTACATATAATAAACACAGAGGAATTCTGCATGGATTTTGTTCCATCAGTGAATATCTGTGAAGCAAAAGTTATTAGGGCTAGGGCGCCCCTTCATCAGGCAGAAAAGTGCATATCTGCATCATAAAAATGGATGATTGAGTATAGTGCATTATAAAATATTGTAAAACCTTTATTTCATACAAAATATTTTTACTTTTTGTTTCCCTGTTATGAAATATTTGTATTAAGGTTAAACGTAAAAGTGAAATCATAAAAAAATACAAGTATTACTTTAATTTGAACTTTTGATAAATACTTAATTATTGCAGTGTGTCCCTTTAAATTCGAGAAAAACATCTCACGCATAGAGATTATTAAATTGCTTGATTACATTATAACAGGATGGTAGGCGTGTGGTTCTTTTCACAAACAATTGGATGCGAGTGAGTGAAAAAACATAACATGTCTGCCGTCGAGTGAAGAATTCATTAAATGAAATTCAGCATTTAAATGATCAATTTAATATTTATGTACGATTTAACCAAAATGTTTCACTTTGTTGAATGTTTCAGTAAATGACAATGATATTCTCAACACTTTATTGATGTCATGACTCACGGTCATAGTTATTTTTGCGTTGGCAGTTAGTTACTAAAAAGCGATTATAAAGTTTCACAGAGAAAACTAATCATTCACCCATAGAAATTTAATAATAACTACATGATAACTTGTGCACACTTATTTCTTTTGTTTTAATAGCAACACCAGGAACAATTAAAAGAAGGTACAAAGAAGAACAAGAAAAAGAAAAAGAAGAACAAGCGCAAGAAGAAAAAGAAGAAGGCAAGCAGCAGTGAAGAAGACAGCGAAGCTTCTGAGGAAGAATCAGATGAAGAAAAGAGGAAGGAAAAGAAATTGAAGAAGGTAACAGAAAAAAGTATACAGTATTGCAGTTCTGTATGTAAATATCTAAGATAGGTCATTGATAAAAAAAGCAATATGGATAATTACTCTGTGATAATCTTGCAAGATGATCAGGTATGTCCTGAAGCTTAATACAAAACCGTTTATTAAAACTCTAACAAGGTGTTCCATTAATATAATAATGTGCATGTGATTAAATATGCATAAAATGAATTATGAGTTGGTAACTCTTAATTCAGCCCTCCAGTGTTGGGGTTCGGTCTGGCTGGTTAGTGCCATTTATAATGTCTCTATAGAATTTGGATTCTCAAAATATGTAAGTTTTATATGTATACACCCTCATCAGTAGGTTTAGAAATGGTGTAAATCTGTTGTAAAATGTGCCTTTTGATATCAGGATAGAGACTTTGAGAGGACACATGACAGTTATGTAGACATTTTCTTTTTTTATGTTTTAATGCATCACAAAACTCCAGATGTCTTCAAAGTGTCTTTTTGGGTATTTCTATTAATTCCAAATTAATTTTATGTCTAAAATGTCATTTATACCAGGTGAATAGTTTTCAGGTCATGTTAAACCCACAACATCATCACTAGTTTGAGAATATACGAAATATCATTTGTATATTGATGTTGATTGACTAATTTAGTGCGATTGTTTTGCTGTTATATTAAACATTTATAAGTACACTTTACCATTCAGATATGTATATCTGAGTGAGTTAGCTCCTTTTTCAAATAAAAACTTGATGTGACTGGGTGCGTTCAGGGTTCTCCCATTGGCAACCAAGTCTGTTAAATTCGGGTTACCAATGATGACCACTGATAGTAATATTTGGTAACAACCAGGCCAACGATACTGCGACCGGGTTAGTGTAGAGTTGTGGGAAGATTGGTTACCAACATTCTACCTTTCGGCGAACCAACGGCTAACAACAGTGACCGATGGAAGAACCCTGAATGCACCCACTATTTTATAGATTTTAACTATAATTCAAGATCCAATTATTTATGGTTAAATTGAAATACATTTTATTTTTTATTCATATTTGGATACAAAAAAGCTTCTTTGTTGTCTTCTTACATGCTAACAAAGCTTTATCATAAACAAAAATTCTGAGAATATAATTATATGTGCACTTTATCACTAAAATTAACTTGAATTGTTATTGAACAAGCTGCCCCATAGGGAGGGGCTGTTGCATTGGAACGGGGAATCATGCTCTATTTTACTATCGAGGAGATTTGTATGGTTCTACAACATGCTTTGACGAATGACTCAATCGCAAAAACACACAGGAATAATGGTCAGGTCCAAGCTGAATTTGGCCACAAACATTTACAATGGGTTCTATTGTATATATAGTTTGTTTATACATCATGAGCTTTACCTACTGGTGAAATGGTCAAATACATGTTTGATTGACAGGTCTGATCTGTCTATTGTTTTTATAGTGCTAGCATGTAAAAACTCAAAAAAGGTCATGTTTTTTTACATTATCTGATGACCTATCACATGGTATTTAATGAATTAATAAGGTCATTTTGATGACATGATAAATCACATGACATGTTACATGATATCTAATAAGGTCATATTTATTAACATCATTTGATCACATGATATATCACATACCTGTCACAGGATACCTAATCAGGTCATCATTTGATCACGTGATAAAAATTCTACATTTGCAGGCTCTGGAGAAAGAGATGGAACATCAGAGGAAGGCAGATAAACTTCTCGCCACTGACGAGAGGAAGAGGCCGTACAACAGCATGTACGAGGCTAAGGCCCCGACAGAAGAGGAAATGGAGGCGTGGCGCTTAAAACGACAGAGAATGGAAGACCCCATGTCAGGATTCACGTGACAAAGTTGTGGTGTTTCCACAGTGATGTGATCGAACTTTTAAAGGATTTTATATTAAAACCTAAGGCACAGCAGGGCTGGCCCATGCTAAAATTATGGATTAAAAATACTTTTAAAAGCTATTTTTAAATTATAGAGTTTACTCCAACAGTAAAGATGTGCAGTTTTCGTTAAGAAATGTGTATGGATTGTTTTGATGAAAACAACTGCTGAAATTTAATAACTTTGGTGAATCTGGTCTCATAAAGATTGCATTTCTAACATGTTTAAAGATCAGGACAAAGTGATGCTGTTTATAATGTTACAGACCAAAACTTCCGGATCAACCAGTCGTTATCCCAAACCTGCCAAATGAGAACTCCATTCAGTATACACTCCTTATACAATGTATGTATGAAAAATAAACAGTGGTTATCTCTGCATATCTCTGTATATATTGCATGTGTCACGGGATTAAGTGGGGTGGTAAACAAGTAGGGTCGGAACTCTGTATCGAGGTCAGTTCATAGTTTAATTCTGTAAAACTTAAAAGGAATAATCAAGTTATAGAAAAATAACTTCATAACAAAACACGTTCTGTTCTATCAGGAATGGAAATGGCAACTACCACATTTTAGTAACTTACAATATAATACGTAATGGAATGACATATATGAAGGTAATATGATATGTGATTTCATATTGGCCCAGTTATTAGTTTAAACATATTTTATTACTTATGTTACAGAGAATGAACATCATATGATAATACATATTTATATATAACATACCCAAATGGATTGAACTACAAGTTATAACAACATTAGTTACAGTTCTCTCCATTATTAGTCAAAGTACTGTCATATTTGCCCAGAGTGGAAGGCTGCAGGCCAGTATGACAGTCCCAGGACCATTTCCTCAAACAATATGAAAACAAGTAATGACAACTTTATTCATTAACTTCCTCTTCAGTATTTTATTATAATAAAATTATTTTGACAATTTGACATGATTTGCACTTATTTATAGTAGAGTTAATTTCATTTATAGTGTGATTAGTGAGTGTGAATTACGTCACTTAACGAGAATGATGTCACTTAACGTGAATGATGTCACTTAAAACTCGTTTTGGAGAGTTCCTTCATATTGGCCTTGTTTTTTCAGATTGGCCGACTTCCGGTTTAGAGTTTCTAGTAAAACACGGTAGATAATTAATAAGAAATTCATAACAGCAGAAGTGTTTACATGCTACCTATCATTAAAACATTGGAATGCCTTTGAACTGTTTTTGAATCTATGGTGGTTAACAGATTGCATAGACAAAATGAAAAAGTATTAGTTTGTCGTCTAATATACAAAACCTAGAACAAATATGAATTACAGAATACAAAGGAAATACCATAATAAAACTACTGGGTCATTTACCCAAAAACAGAAAAGGTACATAAATCAAGTTGTAGAAAAATAACTTGAAAGCAAAACTAACACGTTCTGTTCTATTTGGAACGGAAATGGCAACAACGCACTTCCATTCCATGTAGCTCAATGACTTTAAACAGGAACTTCCATTTTCCATTGTTTGAGCGGGAAATAATACCCTTAATCGGGTAAACACTCTTTATTATTGTGATTTCTGAAAACTTTGTCAAGGGTTGAAGAATTATCAAAATTGAATGATAAACAAAGAAGATATCATTTGAAAGTTCCTTTGAAACCGATTTGGAAGCCGTCATTTTGAGAACTGACCTCACATTTTTAAATTACCATCTATGGAAATATAAATATGTTTATTAACTGCTATATAGAGGGAAAATCACAGCAAAGGTATACAAACATATTTGTAAATAAAGTGTTGTTATTGGGTTTGTTACTGACCCTCTACAGAAATATGTGAGGTCAGTCAGATTTATAGGGGGGCGAGGCAATAGCCGAGTCCCTCTATATATCGGACATACCCCACATTTCTGTAGTGGGTCAGTAACAAACCCAATAACTGTTTTATTGCATCGAGCACCTTTTTTAAGACAAACACCAATATTTAACCATTGTCAACGTCATTGAGATGTTATTGCAATTTGACATGACATTGACGTCACGACCGGTACAGTTTAAAAACATTATTAATTTACTTATTATATTTGTTACTATAAACGCCTTAAAGAACTATTTGCAAATGATTTAAACTTTGAATTGTAATTGTAGTCCATATTGTTTTAGTGACACTGTATGAAATCTACTGACCCACTATAGAATAATAGAGGATCACCATGTGACCGCTCTAATTCAATAAAATTCCTAGGAGTTTGTGTGAGGTGCAATAAAATGCGTTATAAGGTCATTAAAGGATTTTGCATGCATTTGCAGTGATTTTCTTTGCTTTAAATGATATTTACCAGTATGCAATATATGGTAATTTAGAACTACGAAATGCTATATCTGTTTTAGAACAACCTTCATTTTCATAACTCTCAGTAATAAAGTGTTTGGCTGCATCGCTACATTCCCTTTTAAGGAAGGAAACAACAATCTACTTTAGGTCCACCTTACACACTCACTGACTTCCATTCAATGGTAAAATAACGGTATGCTACAATAGTGATATATATTAAAACATCTGATACTAATTACTTACAGTATGATATTTAATACAGGTAAATAATAGGACTTGTGAATTTATGGACAAAGGGAAGTAACTCGAAACTAAAACGTTAACCTTATGATTATGGGGTATAAGGAACATTTGAACAATGGGAAGTAAAAATATATTAAAGCATACCAGACACATGCATGCAATATACTGTTTATAGCGTCTGATGTATGATGATTTACTGTAGTGCTAAAATCTTATAAATCATTTTGAAGTCTCATATCTGCAAGGTCGACTTAGCATAATATGCATCACTTCTTAAAATGTGTTACACGTGTTCTGCCAAAGTGTCTGAAGTGTACAACATAGGGACTGTTTTCAGCTTTTCTTCATTTCTTAGAGGTTGTTGTTTGTGGTATTTTGTTACTTGCATGTATGTAGATGAAGTCTATGGAGATAGACAACTACAAATCTGATCTTAAATGAAACAGATACCAAACCTTTACACTGCTTTCCTTGTCCCAGCTCAGAGTACATATTGCTTTTATTACCGACAGATTGACAGACAGTCAAGATTAACCACTTTGTACATGTATGTGTAAAGTATTTACTCCAACTACACATGCCATGTTTACTGAGACACAACTACTAACCTAGTACCGTAATAAATTGGACTCCTATGCAGATTTTTTTTAATATTCTGATGTTCAGTATTGCTGCATATACAGAATGCTCGAGGATCCAAACAAGAAAAAATCCCATTATTATCCTGGCAAGTGATTAAACCGTAGTGATATGAAAACATTTGCGTAAATGAACATAATTGGACCAATAAAAGATGGTCTAAAAAAATAAGACCTATTGAATTTCTTCTTACTGTTTAAAGAAACTAATCTGCCAAGTAATAACAAAATTACACAACAAAACCGTTTATCAAAACTATATCCAATTGTTTTGGTCATATAATAATATATATGTACCAATTAACAGTAAATAGATTTATATTCACGGGTTCTTAAAATACCCGTGACTGAATATGTGTAAAATGAATTACGAGTTGGTAACTTAATTTGACTCCAGTTTTGGTTAAAGTCAGTTATATTGTGTCTATAGAGTTTTGATTCTCAAAATATGTGTTATATACATACTTCTTCCTCAGTAGGTATCGAAACGGTGTACATCTGTTGTAGAATTTGCCTGTTGATGGCGGGATATGGACTTTAAGGCTAAGAATTTTTATTTTCAACAACATTGTCTTTAAAAGGACCACAACAAACGTTCCAGTAGTTTTTCAATATAATTTGCATATTTAAAATCATCATTAGTAATTATTTGAACAATTCAAAGCAAACTGTTTTTGCATATTACTAATTGTTGATTACAATGCACCAATGGTATATTTATATATGACAGAATAAGAAAGAAAACATGAAAACTCCAAGTTGAATTACCTTGTATTTAAGTACATGCAAACAGGTTAAAAGTTAATATAATACTGGTTTAATAATTTGAGGTGTAGATTTTAATGTTTGATAAATACTTCAAGATTGGCCTGTGTCCCTTTCAGGCATAAAATGAAACAGATGAAGTATTTGGAAACTTTAGAACTTTGGAATTGAATTAAATTGACAGGGATTTTATAATCGCTGCAACAGCTGAGGTTATATGGCAAGTTTATAGCTTCTGGTTGTGGAGGAAGACCCCCAGGTGCCCCTCAGTGCAATTTTCGCAAATGGGCGGGCAGGTACCTGGGTAGAACCAACGACGTTCCGCAAACCAGCTGGCTGGCAAAACTTAGGAAATTATACAATCAAATAAATGGGATAGAATTAAACTTGGCAAACTATGGCATGCCAAACAAATAGTGTCAATACCTTATGTGTAAACGGATGTACTATGAAATTGTATGCCATAAAAGCATGCAAGGACAAATGGTTTATTTATAGCACAGGTATTGTATGTATAAACAAAGGATGAAAAGGTCGCATATATTTTGACCAGAGGTTAAGTTTCCTTCAATTAAAGTCTAGGAACATCAGGTGATTTAACACAAATTAATATTTGACAAAATCTGTACCATCCCCGTTAATGTTAAAAAATAGTCATATTGTAGCTTTAAGTCGTGCACTTAACGGCCAAATAGTGGAGATTTTTAATAATTGTCACTCAATGCGTAATCCAACTATTGCTCAGGTTTAGATGAAATAAACCTCTGAATTAACCTGGCAAAATATCTGTATTATTTATTGTCATCTTTGCCACTATTTTGAATTGGATCAGGAGTTACCTACTAAAAATGGCAACACATCACATGGGTTAAATCTGGTGGAACCATATTTTTAATTGGAACGTTTAGTTACCTTTTGAAATAACTCAATTGTAGCAATACTTACTCAGTATCATGTAGAGTGGCAAAATGGTCTATTTTTAGCTCACCGTCATCTGTCCATCTGTTTGTCCATCCGTCAACAATTGTTTCAATGGACATCTTCTCGGTAACCGCATGGTCAAATTTGACCAAACTTCATATGGATGATAATGGTTTTCAAATTTGATAAAATTAGTTCAACATCCAAAAAATTACCATAAAGGTTTATTTTGTTTGTTTGTTTGTATGCTGTTTACGTCATTTTCAACACATGCAAGGTTATATATGACGGTCGATTATTTGTGGTGGAGGCAGACCTCCCACTTTTCCTGGGTAGAACCAGTACTATACACCTCCCGCCATCCGTAAGAATCGACAAAAGGTTGAAACCTTAAAAAATCTTCTTAACAAAAACCACTGAACACACTAGCGGATCCCCCCTAAAGATTCCGGATCATACATGTATGTCCATGTTACTGTAGATAAAATATCAAACAATTTCGATGCACGCCCTCAGTATAAAAAAATTCTCGACGCATAATGGCTAATGAGTGGTTTAATTAACACATTGTTAAATCCTTTTTGTGTTAAACAATTTCGATGCACGTCCTCAGTATAAAAAAATTTCTCGCTCGCTCGCTCGACGCATAATGGCTAATGAGTGGTTTAATTAACACATTGTTAAATCATTTTATTTGAAAACGGACTTTTTTACCCTATCAATGCACTATCGCAATCGTTTTATGAGGCTAGAAACGGACCCGAAAATCGACAAAAATCTTACGCTCCCCCCTAAGCTGAAATCCTGGATCCGCCCCTGGAACAAATTATGATCGTCGACGCCTAGATTATCAAGTTTATTCAAATGAAGTCCACAGGGTCAAAAGTGTGTGCCACAGGGCTCCAAAGTTTGTATATTATAATTATAATAGAGATTTTGTACTTTTACATAGACTAACATAGGGAAAACCTTGAACATTTTTCTCCAAAACCCAAAGGCATAGAGTTCTCATATTGCATGTTACATCAGCTTATGGTCCTCTACCAAGTTTATTCAAATGGTGACCTAGGGTCAAATCAAAAGAAATCTCTGAAATGGTGACCCTCTGGTCAAATTAGGCCCCTTCCAAGGAGGGTCACATTTTACATAGAGTTGTATTTTTCCTCTCTGAAACCACAATGTATAGAACTCTGATATATTGCATGTAGCATAAACTTACGGTCCTCTACCGACTGTTCAAATGGTGACTATGGTCAAATGTGGCCTCGCCCTTGGAGTCACATTTTTACCTAGAGTTGTAAAGGAATTTCTTTTACTAAATCTTCTTTGGAACTATTGGAGCTAGAGGTCTAATATTTGCATGTCCCGTAAGCTTATGGTCCTCTATCAAGTTTGTTCAAATCGCGACTTTGTGTCAAATTTGGTCCAACCAGGGGTCACAAGTAATTAGGGAAAAAACATAAAAAATATGTTCTTCTCTGAAACCGCAGTTATATTCAGCATGAACAGATGGATTCAATCATCCAACCAACATCGGATCCGGAGTACGTCCCGTCCTGAGGATATAGGCCCTGGGTCATAACTTTGAAACCGTTGAGATCCCCGCGTATAAGCATATATTTATATAAGCATATATTTACTTACTGAGCATGAACAGACGGATACATCCATCCTCCCAGCATCAGCCCCGGGGTCTGTCCTCAACCCTTGGAAAAAGCCAATGGGTCGCAACTTGGAAATCGTTGAGATCCCCACCCTATAGCCATATATACACTTAATGGGCATAAACAGATAAAGACGACCATCCAACCAGCATCGGCCCTAAGGTCTTTCCCCACCCTGAGGGACAACTATTAGACCGTAGCTCGGAACCTCTTGAGTTCCACACACTATAACCATATTTATACTTACTGGACATGAACAGACAAATACAATCATCCAGCCAGCATTGGTCCCGGTGTCCATCCCCATCCCTTGGGACATAGCCCCCTCGGTCATAACTTTACACCATATAGCCGGAATACGTTTATACAGGTGCAGGTATTTACACAATATCGATTATTTTGTATGTTACCTTTTGAACAATATTACATGTTTTATATAGCTATTTTGAAGTAATCTGTTGCAGAATTGAGTGAGCTGAGGCATGTTTAGTGGTTATAAATAAGCAAAAAACCAGCGCTTGCTGGTTGAAATCGGTTATTAAAGTAGTTAATTTAGCTTGATTCTCCCTTAAAGGGACACATGACAATCCTAATTTGGTTAAAACTCGCGGCGTCGCGTTAGTGTTTCTACATAACCTGCATACATACACTCATTAATATTAGTTTTTAGTATAGTTCAAAAATAATGTTTTTACATAGTACTAACTTTTAATTATATTGTACCAATAATGCATTTAAACATTTGGTAAAATAACAATTTGACAGCTGGTGTATTAACTTGTTCCATTGAGTAAGAGATTCCAGTTTTATTGTGTTCGATTACAACTCAGTTATTTATACCATGACTTCCCTTATTCCGATCATCGGAGGGATAAAATAACGTCAATTAATTAACTCTTTATAAAAATAACATTCTGTTCAACAGAGTTTTATATCCGTTTTGGTGTATAAGAGAAATAAAGGTAATATTGATATATGTGTTGTGATTTTTCCATTCGTTCTCCTTCAAGACATGGGTGTATGTATAGGTCCAATTAAAGAACATCATCATTTTGTGCAATCTATAATGTTTGATTTATGGACATGTCATAGTGATACAATTAAAGCAATAATCAATCTATCATTGTACATAAACATGCAAAATTTAACATGCAAATATGGAATACCTGGGAAATTACCTAACTGGGAAATGCCGTAACTAAAAACGCTTGTTTATATGTTTTCTGAATGTGATCTGAATAACATATCGGTCATTTAATACCAACATAACCTCAAGCGGAATGGTTTTTTCATGTTTGTCTGGTTTTATTATGTAGATTAAAACATACCACAAAGATTGCCTGAGATAAACGCTTTATTGTTTTCTATGTATGGGGTAAACTGATTTGTTTTTAAATGACCTTGTTTTATCAAGATCATTGATAACTCGGTTTTAAGGTCTGGCAGAAGCTGAATGAATGCCAGTCTGCTCTGATACATATCGTCTGCCTTCACGGAACGTTTGAATGTTTCTCCAGCTATACCCAGAGTGTAGGTTACAATCAGTATTACCGGTTAACCACAACAAAGCTATCATAAACTTGTTTTTCTGAAATAAAGAAGTAGTAGATATGGTGCTTTTCAATATTTGAGATTTTGCCAGTAAGTTAACGTTACTCCTGCGAACTGGATCCGGGTTCATTTCTGATTATGACGTGTGGCTCTGTCCAGGTTGTTTCCGGTCAAGCATAGGGCAACTGTCTATCCAGGCAGAGGGATAAAATTCCCCAAAATTCGTGTTCATTTGGTCATATTGTGTCACGCTTATTTCTTCATCCTGACCTGCGTGCTGTTCATGCGTCACTGGAATGGTGGCAGAAAACGATGATAGTGACTAATCGAGCGCATGCAACAAAACGTGCAGCAGTTCTGCTTGGCCCGTATTCATGTGCAGCAGTTCTGCTGTGCCCGTATTCATGTGCAGCAGTTCTGCTGGGCCCGTATTCATGTGCAGCAGTTCTGCTGGGCCCGTATTCATGTGCAGCAGTTCTGCTGGGCCCGTATTCATGTGCAGCAGTTCTGCTGGGCCTGTATTCATGTGCAGCAGTTCTGCTGGGCCAGTGCAGCAGTTCTGCTGGGCCTGTATTCATGTGCAGCAGTTCTGCTGGGCCCGTATTCATGTGCAGTAGTTCTGCTGGGCCCGTATTAATGTGCAGCAGTTCTGCTTGGCCCGTATTCATAAAGCAACTTAAGTAGAAAATAGTACTTAAGTCAAAATTCAAATTTTTTACATATTTTCAAATATCATTATTAACCTCAACTGCACTACAGAGAATCTATTTGAAGATAAATGTTTAGCTGTGTATTTTATTAATCCATAGAGTTATTAAACATAAAGAAGATGTCTTAAAGCGATATAAAAAGGTGTTTAAAAAATGAAAACTTTTAACAAGATATTGCTAAGAAGCTTTATCAATACGGACCCTGCTGAATAGGTTTTAGATTTGCATATTTTTTATTTCGATATCAGTGTGAGGTGGGCCTGGAATGTTCATTCCTGTTGGCGCCATATCACCTTGTTGTGTTATGGCGCCGTAAACTCAATTCAACTCACTTTGCTCTTTGTGTTCGCAAATTGCCAGCAGTCAAAAATTGTGTAAATATTTCTTTCTGTCAAATTCAGCTGTTCATTTTTCATAGATACCCATCATAGATATCTACGTTTGTCAATTTTTTTAGGCAAGCACACAATGTCCAATTAACTGTATAATTATGCACAAAGGCCTTCAGTCTGTTACACATATCGACATAATCATGCATGCATTGTCCAACTATCTGTATATACACAAGGCCTTCAGTCTGTCATACATATCGATATAATCATGGATGCGTTGTCCAACTAACTGTATATACACAAGGCCTTCAGTCTGTCATACATATCGATATAATCATGCATGCGTTGTCCAACTAACTGTACATACACAAGGCCTTCAGTCTGTTACACATATCGATATAATCATGCATGCGTTGTCCAACTAACTGTATATACACAAGGCCTTCAGTCTGTTACACATATCGATATAATCATGCATGCGTTGTCCAACTAACTGTATATACACAAGGCCTTCAGTCTGTTACACATATCGAAATAATCATGCATGCGTTGTCCAACTAACTGTATATACACAAGACCATCAGTCTGTTACACATATCGATATAATAATGACTATATACACAATGCCTTCAGTCTGTCATACATATCGATATAAGCATGCATGCGTTGTCCAACTAAATGTATATACACAAGGCCTTCAGTCATAACTAACTGTATATACACAAGGCCTTCAGTTGCTTACACATATCGACATAATCATGCATGCGTTGTCCAACTAACTGTATATACACAAGGCCTTCAGTCTGTTACACATATCGAAATAATCATGCATGCGTTGTCCAACTAACTGTATATACACAAGGCCTTCAGTCTGTTACACATATCGAAATAATCATGCATGCGTTGTCCAACTAACTGTATATACACAAGGCCTTCAGTCTGTTACACATATCGATATAATCATGCATGCGTTGTCTAACTAACTATATACACAATGCCTTCAGTCTGTCATACATATCGATATAAGCATGCATGCGTTGTCCAACTAAATGTATATACACAAGGCCTTCAGTCATAACTAACTGTATATACACAAGGCCTTCAGTCTGTCATACATATCGATAAAATCATGCATGCGTTGTCCAATTAACTATATATACACAAGGCCTTCAGTCTTATGTTATACATATCGACATAATCATGCATGCGTTGTTCAACTAACTGTATATACACAAGGCCTTCAGTCTGTTATACATGTCGACATAATCATGCATGCGTTGTCAAACTAACTGTACATACACAAGGCCTTCAGTCTGTCATACATATCGATATAATCATGCATGCGTTGTCCAACTAACTGTATATACAGAAGGCCTTCAGTCTGTCAAACATACTGACATAATCATGCATGCGTTTCCAATTCACTGTATATACGCAAGGCCTTCAGTCTGTCATACATATCGACATAATCATGCATGTGTTATCCAGATAACTGTATATACACAAGGCCTTCAGTCTGTTATACATATCGACATAATCATGCATGCGTTGTCCAACTAACTGTATATACACAAGGACTTCAGTCTGTCATACATATCGACATAATCATGCATGCGTCGTCCAACTAACTGTATATACACAAGGCCTTCAGTCTGTCATACATATTGACATAATCATGCATGCGTTGTCCAACTAATTGTATATACAAAAGCCTTCAGTCTGTCAAACATATCGATATAATCATGCATGCGTTGTCCAACTAACTGTATATACAAAAGCCTTCAGTCTGTCAAACATATCGATATAATCATGCATGCGTTGTCCAATTAACTGTATAGACACCAGGCCTTCAGTCTGGCATACATATCGACATAATCATGCATGCGTTGTCCAACAAACTGTATATACACAAGGCCTTCAGTCTGTCATACATATCGACATAAGCATGCATGCGTTGTCCAACTAATTGTATATACACAAGGCCGTCAGTCTATTACACATATCGATATAATAATGCATGCGTTGTCCAACTAACTGTATATACACAAGGCCTTCAGTCTGTTATACATATTGACATAATCATGCATGCGTTGTCCAACTAACTGTACATACACAAGGCCTTCAGTCTGTCATACATATCGATATAATCATGCATGCGTTGTCCAACTAACTGTATATACACAAGGCCATCAGTCTGTTACACATATCGACATAATCATGCATGCGTTGTCCAACTAACTGTACATACACAAGGCCTTCAGTCTGTCATACATATCGATATAATCATGCATGCGTTGTCTAACTAACTGTATATACACAAGGCCTTCAGTCTGTTATACATATCGACATAATCATGCATGTGTTGTCCAACTAACTATATACACAAAGCCTTCAGTCTGTTACACATATCGATATAATCATGCATGCGTTGTCTAACTATCTGTATATACACAAGGCCTTCAGTCTGTCATACATATCGATATAATCATGGATGCGTTGTCCAACTAACTGTATATACACAAGGCCTTCAGTCTGTCATACATATCGATATAATCATGCATGCGTTGTCCAACTAACTGTACATACACAAGGCCTTCAGTCTGTTACACATATCGATATAATCATGCATGCGTTGTCCAACTAACTGTATATACACAAGGCCTTCAGTCTGTTACACATATCGATATAATCATGCATGCGTTGTCCAACTAACTGTATATACACAAGGCCTTCAGTCTGTTACACATATCGAAATAATCATGCATGCGTTGTCCAACTAACTGTATATACACAAGACCATCAGTCTGTTACACATATCGATATAATAATGACTATATACACAATGCCTTCAGTCTGTCATACATATCGATATAAGCATGCATGCGTTGTCCAACTAAATGTATATACACAAGGCCTTCAGTCATAACTAACTGTATATACACAAGGCCTTCAGTTGCTTACACATATCGACATAATCATGCATGCGTTGTCCAACTAACTGTATATACACAAGGCCTTCAGTCTGTTACACATATCGAAATAATCATGCATGCGTTGTCCAACTAACTGTATATACACAAGGCCTTCAGTCTGTTACACATATCGAAATAATCATGCATGCGTTGTCCAACTAACTGTATATACACAAGGCCTTCAGTCTGTTACACATATCGATATAATCATGCATGCGTTGTCTAACTAACTATATACACAATGCCTTCAGTCTGTCATACATATCGATATAAGCATGCATGCGTTGTCCAACTAAATGTATATACACAATGCCTTCAGTCATAACTAACTGTATATACACAAGGCCTTCAGTCTGTCATACATATCGATAAACTCATGCATGCGTTGTCCAATTAACTATATATACACAAGGCCTTCAGTCTTATGTTATACATATCGACATAATCATGCATGCGTTGTTCAACTAACTGTATATACACAAGGCCTTCAGTCTGTTATACATATCGACATAATCATGCATGCGTTGTCAAACTAACTGTACATACACAAGGCCTTCAGTCTGTCATACATATCGATATAATCATGCATGCGTTGTCCAACTAACTGTATATACAGAAGGCCTTCAGTCTGTCAAACATACTGACATAATCATGCATGCGTTTCCAATTCACTGTATATACGCAAGGCCTTCAGTCTGTCATACATATCGACATAATCATGCATGTGTTATCCAGATAACTGTATATACACAAGGCCTTCAGTCTGTTATACATATCGACATAATCATGCATGCGTTGTCCAACTAACTGTATATACACAAGGACTTCAGTCTGTCATACATATCGACATAATCATGCATGCGTCGTCCAACTAACTGTATATACACAAGGCCTTCAGTCTGTCATACATATTGACATAATCATGCATGCGTTGTCCAACTAATTGTATATACAAAAGCCTTCAGTCTGTCAAACATATCGATATAATCATGCATGCGTTGTCCAACTAACTGTATATACAAAAGCCTTCAGTCTGTCAAACATATCGATATAATCATGCATGCGTTGTCCAATTAACTGTATAGACACCAGGCCTTCAGTCTGGCATACATATCGACATAATCATGCATGCGTTGTCCAACAAACTGTATATACACAAGGCCTTCAGTCTGTCATACATATCGACATAAGCATGCATGCGTTGTCCAACTAATTGTATATACACAAGGCCGTCAGTCTATTACACATATCGATATAATAATGCATGCGTTGTCCAACTAACTGTATATACACAAGGCCTTCAGTCTGTTATACATATTGACATAATCATGCATGCGTTGTCCAACTAACTGTACATACACAAGGCCTTCAGTCTGTCATACATATCGATATAATCATGCATGCGTTGTCCAACTAACTGTATATACACAAGGCCATCAGTCTGTTACACATATCGACATAATCATGCATGCGTTGTCCAACTAACTGTACATACACAAGGCCTTCAGTCTGTCATACATATCGATATAATCATGCATGCGTTGTCTAACTAACTGTATATACACAAGGCCTTCAGTCTGTTATACATATCGACATAATCATGCATGTGTTGTCCAACTAACTATATACACAAAGCCTTCAGTCTGTTACACATATCGATATAATCATGCATGCGTTGTCTAACTAACTATATACACAATGCCTTCAGTCTGTTATACATATCGACATAAGCATGCATGCGTTGTTCAACTAACTGTATATACACAAGGCCTTCAGTATGTCATACATATCGAAATAATTATGCATGCATTGTCCAACTAACTGTATATAGACAAGGCCGTCAGTCTATCATACATACCGACATAATCATGCATGCGTTGTCCAACGAACTGTATATACACAAGGCCTTCAGTCTGTTACACATATCGACATAATCATGCATGCGTTGTCCAACTAACTGTATATACACAAGGCCTTCAGTCTGTTATGCATATCGACATAATCATGCATGCGTTTGAAACATTAATGAATAATAACTGTAGACACATAATGTTTCATTCTGTTTTGACGAAATTAATTATATTTTCCTCAATCGTGTGGCATTAGTTTGTTATCGGTCACCTGTAATCATGGTAATAGGCCAGCGTATCAGTGTGTGCATGTTATGTGATAGGCATGATGTTTTTAGTCGAGGATGTGTCCGATTTATTCCAAGCTAGTCCTGCAGGAACCGCTCTTTGTACTCTGTTTAAGACCGTTGACTGCTTGCAGGTAGGTATACTCGCCAAGCTGACCGTATTCTTATACCAATGACCAATAATACGCTGTCGACCAGATCCCGGATGACACCTGAACTTGGTCGATCATGGGTTAACTTGATATAATAATTTCGCGTATTTGTTCAACCATTTCATGATGACGATATCTACTGTAGATACAAGCCAATTTTGGAGCACTCTTACATGTTATAATCTGTTATGTCAATATTTATGAACGATAAACTGATACGAACAAGTTCGATAGATGAGAGGTGCCCCTTTTCGCAACATATATGTTGAACTGCTCTTTCGTTCTCTTTGTAGTTAATAACCTTAAATGTCATGAAAACACACGCAACACAATGATTGGCGTTTTGTTTATGAAAATCGAATGGCAAACCACCAACTGGTACAAGGACGCTCATACATATGAGATCACTATAAGGCCTTTTTGTACCATAGCGCTCTAATGATCTGACTCTAAAAACCTTTTTTACTTTTCCATTTTTGTGGCTTTTTAGGAGAAGAAAGATTATCCCGCGACTTTGTGTATTTTTGTATTGCCTGCCTAGTATGGCAGACACTTAGGGGTCACGTCGTCGTCCGTCACGCTTTAACCTGCAACCTAACATTGGCTATAACTTGAAATGTATTTGACCTATGTTCATGAAACTTCAAACACATCTTCGCCTTACCTCTAGGCTTGTCGTTACACATGTCCAATAACTCTTACTCTCATTTTGGCAGAGTGATGCCCCTTTTTATAAAATGTTGACATGCGACCTAACCTTTGCCATGGCAGGTGACACAAGAGTTCCGTGGAAAACCCTTCTAGCTCAAAAGTATTTAAAAGGTTTTATTACAAAGTGCATTGAAATTGCCAACGGACTTTGTTTTACTGACACTTATAACGTAATGACAATGTTTGCAGATGTTTTATTGCAATGTGCTTTACTACATTTTACAAAGCTTTTATTTGAGAGTTTGATGTTATTTCCCGTGCACCAATGCTCTACGAAATTTAAATATATATAATATTATTTATTATTTTTTGTTCCATTCCATATTGACAAATGGACAATGAAATATCCCACATCACATACAACATCTGAAATGTTGAACTATTTTCATGTTAAAGTCATTAACCGAATGAGTGCAACTTACCGATTGATGATCTTGAAATGGTAAATATTATCACAGGATTATCCTTATAAGGGTAACTATTATCGTCAGATTATCGCATTGTTGCAGCATATCATTTCTTTACACAATAGATTAACGTGCAGTCATTAACTTCTGTGCCAATAAGGTTAGATTGTTTGTGAAATAAGATATTATCGAAGCATAACTTGGTCTTAATTTAGAGTAAATTAAAGGTTCATTGATACGATTAATTACATCAGTACTGTATGTCAAACATGCAAAGCTTTGTAAGTCAATTTGTTATTTATTTGTTATTAAAGGTTGAAGAGGGCATCGCACTCTTAAAAATAAATACTCACGTTTCGTAAGAATTCGTAAACATATTTGCAGACGTCCAAAAAGTCAATTTGTTTAGTTACAGTTACAGATTGAATCATTGAATCAACAATGGTCATACATACTCGGCGTGGTTATACGATGACTTTGGACCCACAGCGCGATACTAGTACAGTACAGAGGTGTTTACAAAACGCGTCGTTGAGCTTTGATTTCCATGACTTTATGTGTGTTTTGTGTCCCTGTCATTCGAAAAAATGGCGGAAGAGCATATACAGTGTTATCCATGTCCGTCCGTCCGTCCATCAGTCCGTGTCCCTTGGAATAGTACATATTTAATAAATTAATGTTGTCCAAAACACAATTTCCTTATTAATATATGAGGCAATAGCTTGGGGATCCGTGTCCTATGGACACATTTCTAGTGTGTCGGTTTTTTCTCTCGTCGCGCATGTGTGTTGGGTTTTGAGGAGGACGAATGGTTGTATTGTTTCTGTCACAGAGATGTTGTTTTGGCCCTGGGCATGTTTTGCTTTGAGCAATTAATAAAACGTATCCAGGTTTTCGATGTAAGATAAAGAAATGGTATGGGGTATGTGTGTGTATTACAGAAAAGAAACCAATATAGGCTAGGAGAATAAAGAAAACACAAACCGGCTTTCACAACAGCTTGAAACAAATATCAATATGTCAAATCAACACATTAATCTAGAAATCAAATCAGTAAGTAGGTAAAACAGTAAGTAGGTAAAACAATGCCGCTTTACTTTCATTAAGAAACACGTGATTAATTGTTTCACTCAACTATGCCAAGGTGCACTCATAAAGCGACTGACCTTTCCCCTAAATATCCAATTACCACGAAGTCCCGCACAAGGCACCGAGTGAACCGTGCACCAAATACCACAAAAAATACCCTTAGGATAACAAAACCCCACACAACAGCAGGAATAAGCGCCTTTGATGTTCACATAGATATGAGAATTGAACCTCAAAGCGTGACTAACCATTGATATAAATCTAGAAATAATCCCATTTTAGTTCTAATGAACTTAAATATCAGGCGAATAGTCATATTCAAAAGAAGACCCAAATATCGCAACTTTGTGATCATTGATAAAATAACTATAACAATAGGGGATTTTCCCCCAGTCTAGGGGATTTTCCCCCAGTTAGTAATACTATCTATATTTCTTTAAACAACATTCAATTCAATTCAATTCTTTATAATTCACGTTAACAAACCTTTTTCGTCGCTCACCGCTGCGGGTTCGAATCCCACTGGGAGCTCGACTTGTAAGTGAGGAAGTGTCGTTTCTTACGGATGGCAGAGGTGTACAGTACTGGTTGTACCCTGGAAAAGTGAGTGGTCTGCCTCCAACACAAAAAAAAATCGGTCGTCATATATAACCTTACATGTGTTGAAAATGACGTAAAACACCATTCATTTATTCCATACAAACAAACTTATAATTCTGGCATTCCTATTATATATACTCCCCCCACACCACACACACACACACCCCACCCCTTCACCCCACTTTTTTTGCTGGTCTTGGCCAGTTTTTGAGGGCGTACAATAGCGTGTTTGATACTTTATGGATGCTATGGAAACCTTAAAGGGAGGTAATTTTTCTTTCGAAAATAACGTTTAGAGAATATTGTCTTGGACAAATCGAGGTAATATTTGTAGATTGTATATGATTTACCAAAAATGTACGGTTTAAGAAAAAGGGGTATAACTCACTTGTGTCGATCATTTATTATTTCTATATAATAAGGGAAAGAAAAGGGGGTACATTTTATTTTTGCTCAGTATTTGTTATAAGTCATGACATGCATAATGAACGATCAGAGAGTTGTTGTTGTTGTACAGTTGATCAAGTATTTCCGAATCATAAATAGTTCCGGATCACCTTCAATTTCTTTCAGCATTTTCATCATTATTCAACATACATACATTTATGGCAATATTAAATCTTAAAAATATATACCAGTGTACTGCTTCCAGGTAAAAACGTGGTCTAGTTTGATACATTCACACAAGTGAGATGTTCACGGTATACCGCATTTACGAACTTGGAGGAAGGCAAAAGTTTTCGAAGCTTTTTTGAGTACCATTTTCGGTATATGCTACCAAATTCGATATGTTTTAACGTCCAAATACGTCAAGTTTTAAGAGCAATACTTGTCGAACATGCTTGAGCTGCATTAACATCTTAAAAAAACGCATTTACAAAGTAACGTACATGAAGTAGTTCCGGACCACGTCTGGGGGTCATTTCAAAATTATGATTTTGTTTTTTTAATCGTCTTAATTCGAGAAGTACAATTTCATTCGTATGTATTTTTCATAAACAAGATTTTTATAATCCATTGCATGAAAATCATTGTTTGTTTTTATGTTTATGATATATCTACTTCATTTAATGGAAGGATTAAGATTTCATAGTGTCATTATGGAATCAGCCCAGCTTTACTTTTCTATCATACTCACAACGCTTTCATCTGGTCTGGGATGTGGGCTGGGGGTGAATTAAAAATGGCCTAGGCTAGGGCCCGAATTTTTCTTAAGTTTGGTCGAGGATTTTTTTTCAGAGATTTTGACATACCCTACTGTATATATATATGATCCTTTCAATTGCCCAGAATGTGAGTTGTTTTACTCACATTAAGGGTTATGTCCCCTTTTGTGTAATCCCATTGAGATTGCATTTGAAAAAGATACAATTAGAACCCAAATAATCTTGAATATATTTGCATAACATTTTCAGTATAATATTTTCACACACTTTTCTAGGCAGTGATAAATACATACTTGATAAATATGTGAATTAGTCAATATACACATTACCTTGAGTATGACATAAGCTGAGTATGGCTGAGTATGGATCAATACACACATGTAGTTTTTCTGACAGATAAACAGGTGTTAAACAATATCACTTATTTGAACGGTAAATTAAATGTATTTCTACTTTCCTAAATAACACTAATTGCATAAATCTACTGAGAAGTGCCATGCACTGAAGAGAATAGATTTGTAATGACCAACACAGACCGAATACATAGGAATAGGCACAGTAAACTCTCCGGACATTCAGTTACGTTATACGAACGAGCCAGAATGGCAGCGCGTACATAGCACAAGTTATCAAAAAATGTCTTATGTACAGGTTTTAACTTACATGTTATAAAACAAAGTATATGGGGTTCAGTATTTGTTTATTAACACGTTACTTTTACTATTCATGTAATATGTTCACAGCATAGTATTTGAGGTGGGTGGATGGTGTTGGTATTCTGCAACACTAACGCGATATTTAGAACTTTAATTCAACATAGTTCGCCTTGTCAGAAATGAATTCAAGTTTTAATTGGAACATGTAAACTACGAAGAGGCATTCAACTATATACTACTTTAAAAATACATTAAGTAAAACAAAACGATAACACATGAGAATTGTTTTAAAAAGGTCAAAGTTTCATCAAAAAAAAAAAGTAAAAAAAATACCTTCAGAAATTATATTTACAACAATGATGTTTGTTTGAACTACATGCGAGAGAAGCGCAAGGTTACACGACCTTTACGTACTAGTCATCAATAACTGATAAAAAATAAAAAGAAAAAAGAAACTACGTGACAGATAAAATTATCGTGCCAAAGGGCGCAGCTCCGGAAGTAAAACTCTCTCTTCCTATTGGCTGTAGCAACACTTTTTTTGACCAATAACGTCTCACTCTGGGACGTTATGAGGTTCAATAAAATATCGATTGGCAATTAAAACGTCTCAGGTCCTTGACTGTAGTGATTTGTTTGTTTATTTTCCAATTAATTTTAAAATGTTACAATCGAAAGTTAAAGTGCATACACTCATAATATGTCCCGATTAAATAACTTAAACCATATTTATTGACGATTACATTTGTATTGATATATTGTTGTAACATAGCGAAATTACCTCTGAAACTATATTGTTCTGTTTAGATTAAAGTTTATTGAACAAATACCATTAATTAAGCTAATTTTCTATTTTGACATTTGTCATATAAATAGTGGTTTGGGTGTTTGTGTTAAATTGTACGTCAATGAAACACAAATTAGCTTACTGTGCCGAAATCGTACCAGATCAATAGAAAAACGCAGAAATCAATATAAATCACTTTCAAATTACCATTCAACCATAGTATGTTTAAGTTCAATTTGGAAGGATCCATATCCGCGGTCAGTAGAACACACTTAGTAAAACAGAAAGTAAACCCATGTATACCCAAAAGTGTTGCTACAGCCAATAGGAAGAGAGAGTTTTACTTCCGGAGCTGCGCCCTTTGGCACGATAATTTTATCTTTCACGTAGTTTCTTTTTTCTTTACTTTTTTTTTATCAGTTATTGATAACTAGTATGTAAAGGTCGTGTAACCTTGCGCTTCTCTCGCATATAGTTCAAACAAACATCATTGTTGTAAATATAATTTCTGAAGGTATTTTTTTAACTTTTTTTTTGATGAAACTTTGACCTTTTTTAAAACAATTCTCATGTGTTATCGTTTTGTTTTACTTAATGTATTTTTAAAGTAGTATATAGTTGAATGCCTCTTCGTAGTTTACATGTTCCAATTAAAACTTGAATTCGTAGTTTACATGTTCCAATTAAAACTTGAATTCATTTTTGACAGGGCGAACTATGTTGAATTAAACGTTCTAAATATCGCGTTAGTGTTGCAGAATACCAACACCATCCACCCACCTCAAATACTGTGCTGTGAACATATTACATGAATAGTAAAAGTAACGTGTTAATAAACAAATACTGAACCCCATATATTTTGTTTTATAACATGTAAGTTAAAACCTGTACATAAGACATTTTTTTGATAACTTGTGCCATGTACGCGCTGCCATTCTGGCTCGTTCGTATAACGTAACTGAATGTCCGGAGAGTTTACTGTGCCTATTCCTATGTATTCGGTCTGTATTGGTCATTACAACTCTATTCTCTTCAGTGCATGGCACTTCTCAGTAGATGTATGCAATTAACGTTATTTTTTATTACAGCTTTCGTTTTTTTCTTGTTTGTTAATTTAATTTATCGTTCATGTTTGCCCAGTTTAAAACATTGTTAATGTCTTTCCGTCCATGTTCATGCATATTATATTTGTATTATGGAAGTATATGGAATTTCCCCTATAAACCGTTTTAAGACCTTTCTGAGAAGTCCATGCAAACTAATCAATACTGCCTATTGTGTGGCACCATGGAGTTATTCATGTCGCATCGCATGCGAGAGGTTGTGGATTCGATCCTCGCATCGCATGCGGGAGGTTGTGGGTTCGATCCGGATCACGCTAAATAATTCATAAACATGATACTAGTAGCTCCCTTGCTTGAGGCTCAGCATATACAGGATATAGTGGTAGGAAAGCTCGGCTCGGTGAAAGGGTGGGATGGCACGATATGTGTATATGGCTTGGTATTCCAATTTGGCGTCACTATAAGGTTTCGCATCTTCATGCTACAATGTAACACCGCGTTGATATGGTTGAAAGTTGTATAAAATGACACCATTACATTACCAATTTGTGAACTTGCGGAACTGTTAGTACGTTGGAGACAAAATCTGTCTTTCAAATATATATTTATGAACAATCTCATACAGAGCATCTCTTCTAGGTTCCAGAAACCTATATTACTGTCTTTCGGAGCATTGCGTTTCGATGGCAGGTTTCACCTATTATATCTTTTTATCATGCAGATGTGCACTTTTCTGCCTAAGAAAGGGGTGACCTATCTAAATTTTGCTTTATTAGGCAAATAGAGCAAATCAATGCGGAATCCCTCGGCGTTTATTGTACGAAACGTTATCTGACGTCATGCACCTGACGTTGCCTGACGTCATAAAACAAACAAAAAACAACAATATGGCGGCGTCCTCGATAAGCGTAACATTCTGAGAAATAGGTAATAATAGTAATTCATACACAAAATGTGGATAATTTACATGAGCCTCGCCATTCTTCGTTTTCTAAGCCTCGCCTAATAAACTTGATAGTAAAAGACACTGACATAATATTCTCTATATATTCCTCCAAGAAGACTTCAATTCAGTCAAGATCGTCAGATTTTTGTTGTCGCTGTTTTGGGCTTTTAATTCAGTCTGTGATATCACTCTTTCGAACAGGAGATTTCACTCTTTCATATGGGTGCACCCTAATGGCATTGCTGCACAGATGCGATGAGCGCGGTAGGTATGGATTGAACAAATCACCAACCCGGCTGCATTAAAAACTTTGACGATGCATTTCCACTGTAGGAATTGTTATATTAATTGTATTCGCATTGTTTGAAATACTTTGCAACATCATACGCAATTCTTGTCCGGGCTATTTCTCATTATCTCCATCTTAGAATTTAACTTGCTAGGAAGTATCCATGCGCATACTATGACGTTCCGGTTCGATAATTTTCCACTGTGTTATGGCCCTTTGTATTTCTAACATCTGTCCGTAAATGCAATTCTTGTCCAGGCTATTTCTCAATAACTCCTTCTTAGAATTTCGTGAAACTTGCTAGGAAGTATCAATATTGAGTGGACATGCGCATACTGTCTTGTCGTTCCGGTTAAATAATTTTCCACTGAGTTACGGCCCTTTGTATTTTTAATGCATTTCATACTTGATAGTCAAATAGAAAATTCTTGTCCGTGCTATTTCTCTAAAACTCCTTGTTAGAATTTATTGAAACTTGCTAGGAAGTATCGATATCAAGTAAAGATGTGCATACTGTCATGACGATCCGGTTCAATAATTTTCCACTGAGTTATGGCCCTTTGTATTTTTAATGCATTTCATACTTGGTAGTCAAATAGAAAATTCTTGTTCGGGCTATTTCTCTAAAATCCCATGTTATATTTTCGTGAAACTTGCTACAAAGCATCAATATTAAGTGGAGATGCGCATATTGTCGTGACGTTGCTTTGTATTTTTAATGCATTTCATACTTGGTAGTCAAATAGAAAATTCTTGTCTGTGCTATTTCTCTAAAACTCCTTGTAAGAATTTATTGAAACTTGCTAGGAAGTATCGATATCAAGTGGAGATGTGCATACTGTCATAACGTTCCTTTTCAATAATTTTCCACTGAGTTATGGACCTTTGTATTTTTAATGCATTTCATACTTGGTAGTCAAATAGAAAATTCTTGTTCGGGTTATTTCTCTAAAATCCCATGTTATATTTTCGTGAAACATTCTACAAAGCATCAATATCAAGTGGAGATGCGCATAAAACTATTGTCGTGACGTTCCGGTTCAACACTTTTTCACTGAGTTATGGCCCTTTATATTTCTAATATATATATATAATACAAAATACTTGTCCGGGTTATTTCTCTGAAATTACAATTTAGAACTTATTGAAACTTGCTAGGAAGTATCGATATCTAGTGGAGATGTGCGTACTACTATCATGACCTTCCGGTTCAATAATTTTCCACTGAGTTAAGGACCTTTGTATGTTTAATGCATTTCATACTTGGTAGTCAAACAGAAAATTCTTGTCCGCGCTATTTCTCTAAAACTCCGTGCTGTTTCTCTAAAACTCCTTGCTAGAATTGATTGAAACTTGCTAGGAAGTATCAATACCAAGTGGAGATGTGCATACTGTCATGACGTCCCGGTTTAATAATTTTCCACTGAGTTATGGCCCTTTGCATTTTTAATGCATTTCATACTTGGTAGTCAAATAGAAAGTTCTTGTTCGGGCTATTTCTCTAAAACCCCATGTTATGTTTTCGTGAAACTTGCTAGAAAGCATCAATATCAAGTGGAGATGCGCATATTGTCGTGACGTTCCGGTTCGATTAGTTTCCACTCAGTTATGGCCCTTTGTATTTTTAATGCATTTCATACTTGGTAGTCAAATAGAAAATTCAACATAAGTCAAGTCACGGGTGTTAAAACAATATTGAAAAAAAATGTTGTCACGGAGGCATAAACATGTTATGACCGGTTTTTCTTACCAGACACATTCTTCCCGAATTTTATCATCAGTTCTTCCTACCAAACATTTTGAATACATTTGGGAGACCTCGCTTCTTTCTGTTCAAATACCTTGACATGCCTTATATATTAGAAGTACACATCAGCACAGAAATATAATTGTTCACATGCAAGGGATACGTGTGCGTTAGCATGTGCATTACAACACAAATAAACTGTTCACTGCCCCCACGTGTAATTAAAAGATTGCGTTATAAAAGTGAAAAAATGTAAAGGAACTGTTGCTTCCTTACCATTTGCAATAAAGAAAACTATAATAATGAAAATTAAAAAAAACAAAAAAACAACAAGGAAAAGTAAATCAGCAGGCTTGAACCCTCACTAATATACATAATGACCGCATGCTACACTTAACAGATATTAGACTGATCTGCGAAAACGTCATTTCAGCAAGTAAAACGGTAACCTTTGAACATTGAAAAGTATGTGTTTATACCATTCAAGTTTTTTTAGACGAATTCACTAGGAATTGAAGTTGTAATGCAAGCTTATCGTCAACTACATGATTCACAGTATGTTAACCATAGACACACACAAAAAAACATATAAGGATCAGCTGCATTTGGCAGCTGAATAAATAACGGAAAATTTAATTAAACTCTTTTAATTTAAATATAATTCTTAAATAAATAACAATTTATTAAAAATGTTTCAACAATCTCAATGTCTCAGTTTAATCAAGTAAGCAGATATATCGTGTTAAAATATCGCACGGCTTGGAAGATCAAAGTTCCTCACTTGTTAATTAGGCTATGTGTCCTTCAAGGGTAGACGTAACGCAACTATGTCTATGTGTCCTTCAAGGGTAGACGTAACGCAACTTTGTCTATGTGTCCTTCAAGGGTAGACGTAACGCAACTATGTCTATGTGTACTTCAAGGGTAGACGTAACGCAACTATGTATATGTGTCCTTCAAGGGTAGACGTAACGCAACTATGTTTATGTGTCCTTCAAGGGTAGTCGTAACGCAACTATGTATATGTGTACTTCAAGGGTAGACGTAACGCAACTATGTATATGTGTCCTTCAAGGGTAGACGTAACGCAACTATGTTTATGTGTCCTTCAAGGGTAGACGTAACGCAACTATGTATATGTGTACTTCAAGGGTAGTCGTAACGCAACTATGTCTATGTGTCCTTCAAGGGTAGACGTAACGCAACTATGTATATGTGTCCTTCAAAGGTAGACGTAACGAAACTATGTCTATGTGTCCTTCAGGGGTAGACGTAACGCAACTATGTTTATGTGTCCTTCAAGGGTAGTCGTAACGCAACTATGTCTATGTGTACTTCAAGGGTAAACGTAACGCAACTATGTATATGCGTCCTTCAAGGGTAGACGTAATGCAACTATGTTTATGTGTCCTTCAAGGGTAGACGTAACGCAACTATGTCTATGTGTCCTTCAAGGGTAGACGTAACGCAACTATGTCTATGTGTACTTCAAGGGTAGACGTAACGCAAGTATATGTGTCCTTCAAGGGTAGACGTAACGCAACTATGTCTATGTGTCCTTCAATGGTAGACATAACGCAACTATGTCTATGTGTCCTTCAAGGGTAGACGTAACGCAACTATGTATGTGTGTCCTTCAAGGGTAGACGTAACGCAACTATGTATATGTGTCCTTCAAGGGTAGACGTAACGCAACTATGTCTATGTGTCCTTCAAGGGTAGACGTAATGCAACTATGTATATGTGTCCTTCAAGGGTAGGCGTAACGCAACTATGTATATGTGTCCTTCAAGGGTAGGCGTAACGCAACTATGTATATGTGTCCTTCAAGGGTAGACGTAACGCAACTATGTCTATGTGTCCTTCAAGGGTAGACGTAACGCAACTATGTTTATCATCATTAATCAAAACAAGTTATGTTTTACATTCTTGCAAGATTTGTCAAAATATGTTACTACCAGAGCATATGATACTTCCAATGAACTAACAGTACATAAAAAATTATTATATTTTAACCGTATTTGCCATTGTCATTGTTCGCTTATTGGGTGAACTCCAACGCACTAGGAGTACCGCGAGTATATAAGTATCGTCTGCTCAGTGATATATCAGACGACAAATTGCCACGCGAAAGAGAACAACGTATAAAGAGTCGATTCAGATGTGCTTGAAACTCTCGACGTTTATAGACATTGTTAATCATTTGAATCCAATATTTGAAGGACAATATTGATTTAGATAGGAAGTGTTTCGAATAATATAGAAACACCACATTTTGGAAGTTGACGAAAGGAATTTATAAAGTGTCCTAAAGAATCGTGTAATATACTAGTACGCTGATATCAGAATCGATCGAAATTGAACAGTTTTGATTTTATTAAGTGGATAAATTAAATTTACGGACCTAACATAACACGAATTCAATAAACGCATTGTTGTTATTGAAGTAGACTCGAAGATAAACTAAAAATTAGGACAGTCGAGGACGGCTGTTATCAGAAATGGTGGTGTAATATACCTCCGGAAGATAATTCGTTAAGTGGTTCGTGTGATTATCAGAAGCAGTGTTCTATCTGTATAGATGACTTTTGTTTGAACGAATACTGGCCTATATATCGGGTCATCCTTGATTATTGACGTTCGCCTTATTAAATCATCGAACTATTTCTAATCTTACACCATGGCTGCTCAAACGCTATCTCGGGTTCCGCCTCTGATGGTCTCGAATAAATCGCGTGCACCGCAATCAGACGACGTCACTTACCAGACGAATAAAAGAACGCAGTCGCCGCAGTTCATTCCGCCAAACGAATTTAGGATGAAACTACTCAAACGAATTCTGTCAGTGGATGGAACGATAGATAATAAGGCACTTCACAAACTACAGAAGTCTTCGAGCGAAAGGACGCTTCAGGCGAACATATTGTTTCAAAATGGCGACGTTGGAACCTTGATTTCATTCGACCGTTTATCCGACACAAACGAGAAACAGGATAACGAAAGTGAAGGTTCAAACCAGGCCCTTCCAGTTTTACAACCAGTTAAGGAAAGGACCGTTGAACCGAATGACGGTACAAAGAAAGAACGCCCGCTGAAGCTACCGCCAATTATGTTACAGCCTGTGTACTCACTAACGCCGAGACCTCTAATGATCAGAGACTTTTCGGGACCACCATCCCTTCCACCACCACTTACTGCTGATGATTGGGAAGATTTGGAAGACTGCCGGTATCTGAGGCCCGCTAAAAAACAATTCAAAGACTCTGGAAAGGCGAGTAGAAGTTTTTTGCTATAAATTACTGTAGCGTTTTAATAAAAAAAAAACGACGAGCAATATAATGCTGCGCTGATAACGGATGTGGTTTTCACCAATTGAAGACGAGGAACGAGCGGTAACTGTATTAACAAAAATGCGACTGTTTTGTTTGCCAAAAAGAAGAATACATTACTTGTCCGGTGAACGTGTCGCGTTGACGTATGTGGTTCCATTAATAATAGTTTCGCATCCATGCAACCAAACCAGACATGTGTCACAGCGAGGAGTTAATTTGGACTAGACAATGCATGGACGCAAAGACGCTCCATGGCGACGACAGGATCGAAGAAGAGCGTGCATGTGACTAAAACTGAGTTTACAGCAGTGTGTTATGATGGTGCTAAATGAAGTGACGATAACATTATGTCGCCTTCAATTTAATTATTACGTATTATTATTTTGTTATATTTTCAAATAATCTGTGATATAATACTAGTAGTATAAATTATACAAATGTTAATGTCTTTTATATGCTGATTAATACCTTTGTAAAGTGCATATTTTTGTATTTTATCATTCACATTTTTTTTTAAAATTTAAACATGCTTTTATTTATGACATTTATGTTTAACATTCAAACGAGTTGTGTATCTATGTGTACGATAGCAATATTATCAAGTGTAAGATTTCATATCGAAAATATCATTGATCATCATTGCATATTAATTTATAACCCAACATGTTGAACCATTGTCAACTTTTGTTAAAACTGATCAGTATTATCATAAACGATTAAACAGATCTTTACAATACTATGTATTTTTTTTTCTCTAACATTTACGTTGTTGACCTTTTAAATGCCAATAAACTCTTTAAAATCATTGGAAGTTTATTTGGAAAATATATAATAATTATTAAGTATACATAACATGTATAACTTATATATAAATATATAATAACAACTAATAATTTTGCCGCAGCACTATGCATTAAAGTGATAAAGAGAAAACAACGTATTTAGTATTTGCCTTCTTCGCAGAAATATATGTTTGTTCTGTTAAAAACTCTATCCCGCCATCAACAGGCACATTTTATAACACATTTACACCGTTTCTAAACCTACGGACGATGAGGTATATATATATTATGCATATAAGTGAATATTTTGAGAATCCAAATTCTGTAATATACACAATACAAGCAGCTTGGACCAGCCAGGCCAAACACAAAAACTGAGGCGTTGAATTAAGAGTTACCAACTCAAAATTAATTACACGTATATTCAATCAAGGTTATTTTAAAAACCTATACTTTTAATCGGCACACATACATTATTATTTAACCTGAACACCTGGACAGAGTTTTGATAAACGGTTATGTAATGTTATTTTGCCCCTATATTTGGATTTTGCCGGTATCTTTGGCGGGTTATTTTGCCGGTATATTTGGCGGGTTATTTTGCCGGTATATTTGGCTGGTTATTTTGCCGGTATATTTGGCGGGTTAGTTTCTTTACAGTAGCAATCCCGCCAACAACAGTCAAATTTTACAACAGATATACACCGTTTCTAAACCTACTGTCGACGATATACTTACATCTTTTGAGAATCCAAACTCTATAGATATAATATAAACGGCTTTTACCAGCAAGGCCAAACTCCAAAACTGGAGCTTCGAATTATATATATATATAAGGAATAAATATATACTTTTAATCGGTACATATACATTATTATATGACCTGAACACATGGATATAGTTATAATAAACGGATTTATAGTTTAAGTTTGCCGTTATTTGGTGGGATAGTTTCTTTTATATTTACGTCTGTGTCCTAATAAAGGCTAAGTGCATGGAAAATAAGTTTGGCATCGCACTGTTTAGTTGACAATTTTCCGTATTCCAGTGCTTTAGAAAGAATTATGGAAGATACACAATTAGAATCTTCGTCAGAGAATTCTTAACAGACACTAATATAGTTTATCACGACTAGCACATGAACACTTTAAACAAACCATAAACGATAATAATAATAATAATAATAATAATAATAATAATAATAATAATGAAAACAATAATGAAAACAATAATCACTCATGGTCAAAAGTAATATTTCCTAGCGATACATTGAATAAAAGTTAGTTGAACATTTCTTTTTTTTCTTTTTTTTTTTTTAGATAAGCAGATGTGTGAGTCTCTCATTACGACAACACTGGATTCCAACCTTGAATATAAGAACGTCTATGTAATGTAGTACATGCACGTGCATACTAAATGAGCTCAAATATACTCAACAATTCATAACGCAACACGTCCGATGTTCCGTCTATGTTCAACGTAAATATGCGGTATTGTTGACTTGTAACAAAATGATCTATAGCTGTAAATTTATGTCAATATTTGTGTACGATATTAAGCGAAATGAATTCATCTTTCATTTTGAAAGTAGACTTATTTTTCTTCCATTTAGCCAATTTTAGAACCCATCAATTTAATTTTGTGTTAACAATCAACAAAATAAATTCCATAGAATTGTCTTTGAATTTTCGTTAAAAAATAAAGCCCCCACTTCTGCAGATTACGGCATACTAACATAGTTTCATATTTATGAATTACATGATTAATCGTTTTTCTTTAAATCAACAAAAATAATAATAATAAATAGCCTACATGTGCATGTGTTTCGCGTTTTTTATCAGCCAATAGCACCTAATGTTTACGTTGAAAATACAAGGAAAATCGGAGGTGTGCGTTATAAGTTGGGTATGAGATCGCTCACATGCCAAATTATCGGAACCAATATGATTGCAGATCGTGGCATTTGTTATATACTATTTAATACCGCAACAAACCAACCGCGCCTTTTGACAATAGAGCGTCGTCTACTATGTGTGTACTGAACCTTCGGTGTTCGAGCCTTATATAAGGCAAACTTTTTTTTAAACCATACGATGTTAAGATATTTAAAAAAATATTATACTGAATAAATCTGATTGGTTCCGACAATTTGGCATTTGAGTACTCTGGTATATGTAAGAAAAACTTTCTAACCCACCTTCACCGAAATGGACATTGCATAGCGGTGTCATTATAACATACTACTTAATATTTTCAAAATTACAACAGTTAACACTTATAAACCCACGCAAACCACCAAAATCGAAAAAAACAATTAATGTACACTTCAAACCAAACAAGAAGTACTGCTCTACATGCATCAAAATCGCGTGTTTTTTTCTATACATACCACTGAAACATTGCCACTGAAACATTCAACAAAACATGAGTCAGAGCGTACAATGCAAGTTAAATACCACGAGGAATGAAGATAAAAGAATCCGCATAACAATTAGTTGACATTTAGAAACTAGATCGAATGAAGTTCAAAAGCGTCGAGTAAAATTTATTTTGAAACACCAGGGGGCCCATTGAATCCCATGTAGATGGAAGACACGGATAATTTACCAATATTTACCAATACAGTAGTAGGTCGCTACACTACAATATGCTCTATTGTTGTTTAACTGCATTAGTGTTTCACCTGGCAACCATGTTTGCAATTGGTTGCTTTGATAACATTGCAAAAGAAATAACGATTTCTAAATATGGAAAACTATATATAATTGTGATACAGGTTTAATTGTCGAAGTAACAGTCCACGACATACCGTATATAATCGATCTTTTAAAATCAAATATATATATAACAATTAGCCATTCAAAATATACGCCAATTATACATATTTGAAGCGGGTCTTACTATAGCCTTTCGTTCCAAACCTATATTGTCATTCCCGTTCAACAACTTTAATAAGCATCATGTTTCTCAACCTTGGAGAAAATCTAATGAATAGCATAATAAAAGTGTTACGTTATAGTTGAACTGACGTATAAACCACAACTTAGAAGTACGTGACTTCCTCGTGAAGAATAAAAACTCCCGATTTTATTTAGAACGTATTCTTTGTATACATACCGAGAGACTCTAAAAACATAACACTTGGGGGGAAAAGACGATGTAAACTCCATTTTAATGTACTGATTTGATTTAAACATAAATATATGATACATAAATACAATAATGCCATTCTGTGAACACAATACTGATATTCTGTGAGCATTTTAGAAAAGGCTAACGCCCAAAGGTATATCCACCTTCCCCGTTTCTATTGAACCAATGTCACCTGACACTGCAACAATATTGTCACGCCTCTTTGGGGCATGCCCCCGTGCAGCGGCCAGAAGTTAGGATGATAGCTGCATGATATTCGAAATTCAAAAACAACAAAAACTGAGATTCGTTATTCAACATATAGGTTTTGAATATCGAAAAACAAAAAAGCGAGATTCGTTATTCAACAAATAGGTTTTGAATATCGAAAAACAAATAAGTTGTGAATATCGAAAAAAAAATCGAGATTCGTTATTCAACATATAGGTTTTGAATATTGTTTTTAACAAAAAACAGATTGGTTATTTAACAAATAAGTTTTCAATATCGAAAAACAAAAACAAATCGAGATTTGTTATTCAACATATCGAAAAACAAAAACAAAAAACTCGAGATTCATTATTCAACAAATAGGTTTTGAATATCGAAAAACAAGTGGTTTTTTCGATATTCAAAACTTATTTGTTGAATAAAAATCTCGATTCAAAACTTATTTGTTGAATAACGAATCTCGATCTTTTTGTTTCTCGATATTCAAAACGTATTTGTTGAATAACGAATATCGAGCTTTTTTTTTTTTTTTTTTCGATATTCAATTTGAATATCGAATATCATGCTAACTTCTGGCCGCTCCACCGCGCAGTATAACAATGGCCTACAAGTCGAGGCATCTTAAATATAATGTCCATGTCCACTTTCTTTGTATTACCCCGACAGGAGGGGTCAAATAGTAATCGCACCGTTCGTCCGTCCATCCGTCCGGTGGTCGGTTCGCACTCACTGAAATGTAATTGCGAGGAGAAATGCCGATACACATCGTCCGTTCGTCTGTCCGAAACAATCAACTCTCAGCCATAACATCGAAAATTCATGAAACCTCACATAAATTTGAGAAAAAAATGCAACGTTGAACTTATTACAATGAGAACAACTTCAACGCAAAACTTCGACGTAAATGCCGCCGCCCCAGAGTTAGTGTTTCGACACATTCAGAATAACTGTTGTCGCTCAAGTTGAATACTACTGCAACTGAATGTAATAATAAGCATGTTGTTTCGAAAGTCTATTGCAGCTTTTAACAGTAATTCTCAGTTTAAATTCGGATGAGGCTAACGTTTTTTAAAAACAAAATGAGTCACCTTAGTACGTCGAAATTTATTTTTTAATTCAGTGTGTCAACTTGGTTTAATGTAAACAAATATTTAAACACGATAACAGACAGATTATGTTTATAGTTTTTATTTTGGTTAAACATATGACGTTGAAATAGATGCATGTCAAACTATGGAGTATTGACAACCAGTACATAATATATAACGTTAAAATTCGTTAATTCAACGCTGCTCTCTCCGAACAAATATTTAGAATAGATGGAGGAACAATGCACTGCTTTGTGTTTCAGTACAATCAATATAATTAAATAATTTATATCTTTTACATGTGATGTTCTTTTTATGATTTGCATTACAGCTTTTAACCTATACGTCCGTCTTTGTACATAACATTAATAAATCGGCATGTAAACTTCCCATTAATCACCCGTAATGGTAAGTTATAATCGATGATGAATGGACGATTTTAGGTTATTGAATTTCGGCCTTAGAAAAATGTAAAGAAAGATCGAATGAGATGACACTGCTAAGAGGTTAGACACCGCGCAAAGTAGATTAATTTGTAATGCCGACAAAAAATATTTGCGTAACTTATAATACTTAAATAATACTTGTAATGTTACATTAAACATGATGTACATGTAGACTTATATACGTATAGAAACAGCATCGTACATCTGACAGGAGGGTGGATAAGGGTGGGACATAGACCGTTCGACAGACGGGTGGACGAAGGTCCAATACATATCGTTTGACAGGCGAGTGGACGAAGGTTAAAATACAGACCGTATAACAGGCGAGTGGACGAAGGTCCAGTACAGACCGTTTGCCAGGCGGGTGGACGGAGGTCCAATACATACCGTTTGACAGGCGAGTGGATGAAGGTCCAATAGAGACCGTTTGACAGGCGAGTGGATGAAGGTCCTGTACAGACCGTTTGACAGACGAGTGGATGAAGGTCCTGTACAGAGCGTTTGACAGACGGGTGGACGAAGGTCCAATACAGAGCGTTTGACAGGCGAGTGTATGAAGGTCCAATAAAGACTGTTTGACAGGCGAGTAAATGAAGGTCCAGCACAGATCGTCTGACAGACGAGTGGAAGAATGTCCAATACATACCGTTTGACAGGCGAGTAGACAAAGGTCCAGTTTAACAGGCGAATGGACGAAGGTCCAATACATACCGTCTGACTGGCGAGTGGACGAAAGTCCAGTGCATACCGTTTGACAGGCGAGTGGACGAAGGTCCAGTACATGCCGTTTGACAGGCGAGTGGACGAAGGTCAAGTACAGAACGTTTAACAAGCGAGTGAACGATGGTCCAGTACATACCGTCTGACTGGCGAGTGGATCAAGGTCCCGTACATACCGTTTGGCAGGCGAGTTGATGAAGGTCCAATACAGATCGTTTGACTGGCGAGTGGACGATGGTCCCAAACATACCATCTGATAGGCGAGTGGACAAAGGTCCGATATAGACCATCTGCTAGGCGAGTGGACGAAGGTCCCATACCGACCATCTAACAGGCGAGTGGACAAATGTCCAATACGGACAGTTTGACAGGCCAGTACAAGACGAATGTCCAGTACAGACTGTCTGACTGTCGAGTGCACGAAGGTCCGATATAAACCGTCTGACAGGATGAGGTTAGAATACTACTGAGAGGCAAGTGGATTAAAGGGAGTACATCAGGCTTTTCAAAGGGGTCTAGGGGTCCGACTTAAAATTGACAAATAATGATATCTTCTATTTTAAAGCGACTAAACATAATGAATGTTCCTAAAAAATGACCCCTTAGTTACAAGGAAATTCATTCTGTACAGTAATACGTGCTATCCTAGGTTACGCACCAGGGTTAATTTCAGCATTGTATGCCCGATTCCGTCCTAGCTATATGGTGTATTTGAAGTTTAAACATTAACAATATGGTTCAATCATCATATTTTGATGGATATAAGTGTTTTATCATGAATTGGAACATTTTTATAATTTAAGATATTTCTAGAAAAATCCTGATGTACTCCCTTTAAGGCTTAGACGGTATACGTACAGTTAGAACGAGTGTTCTTATTGAGTATTCAAAGCTTTAAATGAAGACACGTAAACAGATGCATATGTGTTAGCAACTACTCTCACTGTAATCATTGCAACTTGTATTGTGTGTATACTATGTCTCTAAACCATGTTTCTTCAATTAAAACAATGTCTGTAATTTCTTTAATAATGGTAGTGGTCGTATTCAGTTCAGATGATCGCGAAAATGATACTTATCTAATTATTAGCTACAAAAATGTCATTAACTATCTCAATGTTTGTGTATTGAGGGGGTTGAATAGTATAATACACTATAACCGTTAGAGCAAGCCGCCCTAAGATACTTACATTTCAACAAAGAAATAATTTATTCACTTCTTCTGTTGTATTATAAAGTTGTGTGTGTGACGTGAGGGGCGATCCAACTAGTCCAGATATACCAATAATTATTATAAATATACACAATAATACATCATATAACATAACCATGGTTTAGTGTACAATGCAGGCTTCCGGTACATAATACAAATGAAAAATGTTCAAAGAAATGTTGTTGTACCACTGCTATGTTGTACAATTGGTATTTTGCACCATTGGTACGTTGTTGTACCATTGCAATGTTGTACCATTGGTATGTTGTACCTTCGGTATGTTGTACCATTGGTATGTTGTACCATCGGTATCTTGTAGCATCGGAATGTTGCACCATTGGGATGTTGTACCATTGGTATGTTGTACCATCGGTATCTTGTAGCATCGGAATGTTGCACCATTGGGATGTTGTACCATTGGTATGTTGTACTATTGCTATGTTGTACCATTGCTATGTTGCAGCATTGGTATGTTATACCATTGGTATGTTGTACCATTGGAATGTTGCTCCTTTGCTATATTGTACCATTGTTATGAATGTACCACTGGTATGTTGTACCATTGCTATGTTGTACCATTGCTATGTTGCACCATTGCTACGTTGTACCATTGGTATGCTGTACCATCGGTAGGTTGTACCACTGCTATGTTGCACCATTGATATGTTGTACCATTGCTACGTTGTACCATTGGTATGCTGTACCATCGGTATGTTGTACCACTGCTATGTTGTACCATTGATATGTTGTAAAACCGGTATGCTGTTGTACCATTGCTATGTTGTAAAATTGGTATGCTGTTGTACCATTGCTGTGTTGTAGTATGTTGTACCATCGGTATCTTGTACCATCGGTATGTTGCATCATCGGTATGTTGTACCATCGGTATGTTGTACCATTGCTATGTTGTACCATTGGTATGTTGCACAATTGGCATGTTGCACCATCTGTATATTGTACCATTGGAATGTTGTTGTACCATTGGTATATTGTAGTATGTTGTATCATCGCTATTGTACCATCGGTATGTTGCACCATTGGTATATTGTACCATTGGTATGGTTTACCATTGTATGTTGCACAATTGGTATGTTGTACCATTGGTATGGTGTACCATTGTATGTTGCACCATTGGTATGTTGTACCATTGGTATGGTGTACCATCGGTATGTTGTACCATTGCTATGTTGTACCATTGTATGTTGCACAATTGGCATGTTGCACCATCTGTATGTTGTACCACTGGTATGTTGTTGTACCATTGGTATGTTGTAGTATGTTGTATCATCGCTATTGTACCATCAGTATGTTGCACCATTGGTATATTGTACCATTGGTATGGTTTACCATTGTATGTTGCACAATTGGTATGTTGTACCATTGGTATGGTGTACCATTGTATGTTGCACCATTGGTATGTTGTACCATTGGTATGGTGTACCATCGGTATGTTGTACCATTGCTATGTTGTACCATTGTATGTTGCACCATCTGTATGTTGTACCACTGGTATGTTGTTGTACCACTGATATGTTGTAAAATTGGTATCTTGTTCGATTGGTATGTTGTACGAGTGATATGTTGTACCACTGGTATGTCGGACCATTGGTATTTTGTACGATTGGTATTATATAACAATGGTATGTTGTACCATTGCTATGTTGTACCATTGGCATGTTGCACCATGGTATGTTTTACCATTGGTATGTTGCACCATGGTATGTTTTACCATTGGTATGTTGTTGTACCATTGTTATGTTGTACCATTGCTATGTGTACCATTGATGTTGTACCATCTGCATGTTGTACCATTGCTATGTTGTACCAGAGGCATGTTGTATCATTGACATGGTGTACCATTGCTATGTTGTACCACTGATATGTTGTACCATTGGCATGTTGCACCATGGTATGTTTTACCATTGGTATGTTGTTGTACCATTGTTAAGTTGTACCATTGCTATGTGTACCATTGCTGTTGTACCATTTGCATGTTGTACCATTGCTATATTGTACCAGAGGCATGTTGTATCATTGGCATGGTGTACCATTGCTATGTTGTACCAGAGGCATGTTGTATCATTGGCATGGTGAACAATCGGCATGTTGTACTATTGGCTTGATGTACCATTGGCATGTTGTACAACTGGCATGTTGTACAATTGACATGTTGTACCATTGCTATTTTTTACCATCGGTATGTTGTACCATCGGTATGCTGTACCATCGCTATGCTGTACCATCGGTATGTTGTACCACTGCAATGTTGCAAAATTGGTATGTTGTTGTATCATTGCTATTTTGTACCATTTGTATGCTGTACCATCGCTATGTTGTACCATTGCCCTGTTGCACCATTGGTATGTTGTTGTACCATTGCTATGTTGTACCACTGGCATGTTGTACCATTGCTGTGTTGTACCATTGCTATGCTGTACCATCGGTATGTTGTGCCATTGCTATGTTGCACCATTGGTATGTTGTTGTACCATTGGTATGTTGAATAATTGGTATGTTGTTGTACCATCGGTATGTTGCACCATTGCTATGTTGCACCATTGGTATGTTGTTGTACCATTGCTATGTTGTGCGATTGGTATGTTGTATCATTGCTATGTTGTAAAATTGGTAAGTTGTTGTACCATTGCTATGCTGTACAACTGCTATGTTGTACCATCGATATCTTGTACCATCGGTATGTTGCACCATTGGCATGTTGTACCATTAGTATGTTGTATCACTGGTATGTTGTACCATTGTCATGTTGTACCATTGGCATGTTGTACCAATGGTGTGTTGTACCAATGATATCTTGTACGATTCGTATTTTGTACCAGTGCTATATGGTACCACTGGCATGTTGTACCATTGGTATGTTGTACCATTAGTATGTTGTATCACTGGTATGTTGTATCACTGGTATGTTGTACCATTGTCATGTTGTACCAATGGTATGTTGTACCATTGATATCTTGTACGATTCGTATTTTGTACCAGTGGTATGTGGTACCACTGGCATGTTGTACCATTGGCATGTTGTACCGTTGGCATATTATACCGTTGGCATGTTGTACCTCTGGTATGTTGTACCGTTGGTATTTTGTACTATTGGTATGTTGTACCGTTGGTATGTTGCATCACTGGTATGTTGCGCGGCGGAATTAAAAATTGTATTAAACTATAAGCAAACACGTTTATAGTCAGCCTTATACTGGATAAATAAATCCATTTGTAATTTAAATACTTAGTCAATTCTTGAACATTGTCGTGGGTCCATTTAAGTAATGGTTGCCAATTAAGATGTATAAACGCTTGTTCTGGGGTTGTATGGTGGGTGGTTGAGTGAGGTGGGTGGGTGTAGAGCGGTAAGCTGCGTGTTTTTTTTTAAGATTCGGTCTAAATTAGATACTGACCGACGATCCCGGTTGACACTTGCATATATATTCAAACAAGGGCAACACCATTGATATGCATTGAAATATATTTTTAAAAAATTCTGTTTGATACCAATTGTTATTTTGTTATTTTTTTGTTGGTTTTAATAAGCGAAAGGATATATACATCTATTGTATAGAAAACTTACACTAATACACCACAGTTACATTAGAGTATTTTTAAGCACATACATATATCTCGAGAATCATGAATTCTGGCTATTGTAAAGTGTGTGGAACTTTTGAGTGTGTGTCGCTTTTTCACTAACGCTTCCACGGCGTTGCATTGTAAACCATCTCGGCTCTCACCACTGCGGGTTCGAATCCCACTGGGAGCTCGACTTGTAAGATATAGGAAGTGTCGATTCTTACGGATGGTGGCAGGTATACAGTACTGGTTCTACCAGTAGGTCGGCCTCCACCACGAAAAAATCGACCGTCGTTCATAGCCTAAAATGTGATGAAAAAATACGTTTAACATTGAACAATTACGCTTAACACCAAACAAACAAACTTCCATAACGCAATAATGATACTTTACTTTTTGATCAACCCTCACTCTCAATAGAAAACCACACTAGCAATTGCTGTATATATATCCGTACACATTAAGACCGGGCAAAGATAATTATACAATGTCGTATAATTGAACTTTCGATTATCGACTTTTCCTTCACTTGCCAAATTTAAATGAAATACCTGGCATACACAATCTTTGTCCTTTGTCCGAAAATGAAAAGTTTCGTTTTTTTAATGAAATGATCTGCTCCAAATTACGTCATCGGTTTCATAAAACGCCCAAAAAAACGTAATTGTTATTTAGCTAGTTTTATAATAAATCACAGGTGTCTTGTTTTGATCAAAAGATTATCTTTAAATGTCAGCGAGAAAAGTTAAAACATATGACGTATGTCGTATGTATTTGACATGTATATACCGATATACATGTATCAGGGCTTCATTATTATCCCAACATGTATATACGATTATCGGTAGCATGTTTATGCATGTTGGAACTAATTAATCCGCCAATCTCAAAAGCATTAAAACAACTTGAATTGAATTGGGCTTTAAGGCGCACCAACACATGAAAGGTTATATGGCGCTCAACAGGAACGAACGTGCCAGGCTCATCCTCAATTTACATAAAGATAAAATATAAAGAATGGGCTTATAACCTTCTTACACATAAAATAGCTGCAAATTCTATAGCAGACACTCCATTTACGATGGAGCCACGTTTCCACGTTTGCATAAGTGGTGTCATGATAAAGACCTTGTCAATGAATGAGCATGATAAAATATGACAAAATGAATATGAATGGGGCGGTCCTACCCATCTGCACGTGACAGTTTGTGAGACTGCAGTGGTTGTATTCTACCCCGGCAACCACACGGGGCTTAAACAACTTGAAGATGATGCGAACTTTATTCAGATCACAAAGGTTCAAGAGGAACGTTGGGGAAATTATAGAAACTGAAAAATATTACCACCACCAACAACACATATGGGATAAAATGAAATACATTCCGTTTAGAGTACATGATGTTTAATGTCGCTTTTAACAATATTTCAGTCATATGATGACAGTGTCTCCTCGTTGCCGTGAGCTAAATGGTGCTGCCACACTGGTAAACCACGCCGTAATCACATGGCATCATACCCCACCCAGTCACATTATACTAACACTGGGCCGACCAGTCATTGTACTATACTGAGTAAAAATAGAAACGTCCCCAATTTTACCCATTGATTTAGACACAATGAAATATACCTTTGTTAAAGGCGAGCACTGTCATGAAAACAATTTTCTTTGAATTAAACTTGTGGGCAAACTTATTCCCCTTGATTTGGTTTAAACAGCATTTCCGGGTCTTGTGGTTAAAACTTTGAGTTAACACAGTTTTGTTGTATTGAAATAAACAGAGAATGACCTCATCACCACAAAAACAGAGAAAAGACGCTGATCTTTTCACTCATCTTTGCGCAATACAGCTTTCAAGAACGAATATTTTCAGATTACCTCCCTTTATAATAAAAATATAGTGATTTCGCAATTTGAATAAAACGTTTTAGCAGCAACAGACAAACTTTGGTTTTTGATGATTATTAATATTGATCAGAATGACTGAGTGATAAGTATAAAATGATGAAATTTTATCAAGATTGGTGTACAAAGAGTAGCAAAGTCAACCCTATGCAAATCACAGATTAAAAGAGGGACGTTTCTATTTTTGCTGAGTATACGTTGTACATGCTGAGCGTCAAGCAAGAGATATACATATAGCATTTTTATAAACTCTTGGGTATGACGCGCCGGAAAATGAACCCACGACCTCTCGTCTGCGAGGCGGACGTTCTGTGTTTTCAGTTTACAGACATAAACAGGACTCAATTTCTAGATCGGAAAACGGCACCTGTGTGACTGTGCATCATAACAAATCATTGTGGGAAAGAATGTGTAGCTATGGCTAGTATAGTACGTGAAAAATTAAAATACTTCTGCCCAATTTATCCCCTTTGACCACATTTTAAACTTATGAAATACATAAAGCATATAAGATCCACGACTTTCTCTTTCATCTTATAGATTAGAGACCCGAGCATTATAATTAAGTTTCCTTAATGGATTTATTGACATGTTTATGAACATGCGGATGTATAGTGTCTTGTTTTGTATCTTCAATGTCCGAAATTGGGGTCTTCAAAATGGGTGTTTATCTTTACCATTATATTGCATGTTTTTTATTGAAATAACATGATTTTAAATAGCACGATGGTTTTATCATCGACGAAAATATCATTGTATAAAATTTAGTACCAAATTTAAATTCAATGGGTCAGTGAAATCAAAAAATACGAAATAAAGGCGGTGCTTTATTTTAATACTAGGCACATTTTCCTTTTCAAAGTGTGAACAAATCAAAATGTTCACTCGAACTGTGCGCTCGTGAACAAAACATCAGCTGCCTGTGCACTATTCGTGTTATGCGAAACCACAGGGCATGCTTTTTTCCACAGACATATACACTATAGTTTTGCATGACAATCAGCGAACCGTTATGTGTGATAAAAAAAAGGGAAATATATATTCGGGGAAAACAATTCTAACCTTAAACTCGCAACCATCAGTACCAGAATATCATGAATCTTGGTTGGTGACCAACAGAGAAATATTGACCAGTCCATGAGATACGGCCGGCAGACGATAAGAAATCAAAGACGAATGCACAAAGCATGACTATGGTCATTGATAATACCAGCAACAACACTGGTATTGAACTAAAAACAAATATTCATATCACAGATGCTCAGCAGTATCCGATAATTGGTATATTGTTCCATATACGTTCCATATACATATATTTATTAAGCCTTGAACTTCCGTTGACCAGTCTTAACGACCCCGCGTGGATGATCAACCATAGTGTACTTATAAAAAGACCATACATGGCAAAGGAATCATAAATTTCAAAGTATATCAATTAGTTTTATATAAGGCATCCATATATAAAGTCGACCTCGGGTCAGCGTCGGTAGCTCTTACGATCGCCTAGGCAGAACTGTTCGCATGAAGTACGTTGGCTCCGAAAATAACTTTCAACAAGCGCGATCAGTTTGTATTGTAATTAGAACTTTCGGCATGGGAAAGCGCACATTGGGTCAAAGTCACAATTAATATGTATATGTTCAACATTAACGAAGATGATACAGAGTTGTGTCAAGTATTGGGGTATAGTATTACCGTCAACTTTGCATTAAATTAGCCGATACGGTATAAGCTTTATTTTAATTGGGAGTTCTGAAAAACTTGGAAAATGGTGACATAATTATTATAAGTATAGCATTTGGACCTGCACGTTGCCAGTGGCGTAGCTGACCTGAAATGCATATATAGGCCCGACAAACTAGTGGGATCCGGGGGCATGCTCCCATGTCGGATTTTTTTAACTTGGATATGCAATGGTGCCTTTTGGCGTATGTCTGACAGAAAACGTTGTGGTATTTTAAGTAATATCTTCGGTCAAATTTGAGAATTAACTTTTGACAAAGTTGAATTGCCTTCACCGTAAAATAGAAAAAGAAACAAACGTTAATGATCGTTGATTTCAAACCCCGTTTTTTTAACCCTTAATCGACTTCAGCTTTTATTGCATATTTGGACTTTTTTTTCATTTTATGTTATTTTAAATTAATGTATAGGCCCGAGCCTATATGGCCTAATCGTAGCTACGCCAATGGCTGTTGTGCTGGGCCATATTCATAAAGCTTCTTAGCAATATCCTACCTTAAGTCAAAATTTATCAATTTTTAAAACACCTTTTCCTATCGCTTTAAGACAGCTTCTTTATATTTTGAATAATGTTATGGATTAATAAAACCCACAGCTAAAAGTTTATCTTAAAATCTTAAAATAGATACTCTGTAATGTCGCTGAGAGTATAATAAGGATATCTGAAAATACGAAGAAAAATAAAATAAATTTAAGTAATATTTCCTACTTAAGTTGTTTTATGAATGCGGGACCAGCCTTGTTTTATGATAGGCGTAGCGTTCATGGGATACAACGTATACACCGAAATACTTTAAAATCGCAACACCTGGATAAACCGTTATAAAACCAATCATAATATACTGATTTGATCAGTAACCTTGAACATTGATAGTATATGACCTTGACGTTAACCTTGATAGTATATGTCGTTGAGTGAGATTCAACTCTTTCGTTGTTCTTCCGGCTTTAAACCCAACGCCATTAAATGGGAACGTTTTAAATAAATGAAGCGGCTATGATAATTTGCGCTGTACAACATCAAGTTCAACCATTAATTAGCATGACATGTAATGAAGCGATAATCGTGAATAAACGGGTAAATATTTTGACTAATTAAAATAGAGATGTTCAACACAAATCAGTTAATGTCATTGTTCTTACCCGTGTAACCCACGCGTTGTCCTTGCTGTATCACTAGCTGTTCGAACTATCTCCCTTCAATAGTTGTTGTCTCCTTTGGTCGATCAGGTCTGGGTCTGTCACGAACCTTACAAGTTTCCAAGAAACTGTTCATTTTAGACACGTGACACTGAAACAATATAACCACGCGCCTTTGAGACATGCCACCGCGCAACATACCAATGGTCTGCTGCCTGATATTGTCAGGAAGTCAGTTATTTTAAATATATCTACAATTGTTGTTGTTTTCTATATTTTGGTTTTGTTTTTTAGGTCAAAAGTTACCAGTAGAACAAAACTGTATCGATTTTTTCTTGAAAAGGTGCTGGCAGCGCGCTCGTGCAAAACGTGTTGTTCACACACTGGCCGCAGTCGGTCTTCACGGTTCGATGATTGTGATTTTTAAAGCGTGAAATGGGAATATTTATTTCCTATTAATGGTAAACGTATTAACAGTATAGCACATATATTTTAAACGGTACTATTCCAAGTATGAACGCGGTGGGGTTTTAAAGTTATTTAGTTCATAGGTATTGATGTAGCATAGTAGTATAATAAGTGGGGGTACCAGCACAGTTTTCCCCTCGCGAAAACATGAAAATCACTAAAATATGTAAGGGGGGATTCTATCATAATTTGATAAAAAAGAGACGATTTTGAACAACAAAAAAAGTGGAAGGGGGGACTCTACCCCATTTTCTCATTTGTAATACAGACGTTTTGAAAAAAAAAAGTGGAAGGGGGACCCTACCCGATTTTCTCATTTGTAATACTGACGTTTTGAAAGAAAAAAAGGGTGGAAGGCCCTTGCATATTGCAGCATTTTTTTCATACTTTTTTGAAAAAAACTATACTGATACCCTCACTTTCTATACTACTCAATCATAAAAACCCGTCAAAAAAAAAAAAGTATTTTGCCGTCAAACAAAGTCTGACGGAACAAGATAGTCGTCATCACCATCCAAAAAGGCATCAACTCCGGGTCTAGTCTCGGCAGTTAAACAAAATCAGAAGGAGCAAAGCAATCATCCTCATCATCACTATACATATCACACTCGATCATGGCACTCAAAATGGGGTTCTGGTAATGTTTGTGGAGCCACCATGTTGAAATATTACCCAGTCAGAGATATCACAGAATCAGGAATACTGGAAAAGCATCAAATCAAGAATACTGAGATATAACAGAATCAAGAATACTGGGATATCATCAAATCAAGAATACTGGAAAAGCATCAAATCAAGAATACGAAGATATCACAGAATCAAGAATACTGAGATATCACAGAATCAAGAATACTGAGATATCATCAAATCAAGCATACTGAAACGGTATCAAATCAAGAATGCTGAAATATCACACAATCAAGAATACTGAGATATCATAGAATCAAGAATATTGAGATTTCATAGAATCAAGAATACTGGAACAGCATCAAATCTAGAATACTGAGATAGCAGAAAATCATGAATACTAAAATAGTAACAAATCAGAGTTCTCGAGGTATCATCAGATCATGAATACTGAAATAGCAGAAAATCAAGAATACTGAGACATCACAGAATCAAGAATACTGAAACAGCATCGAATCAAGAATATTGAAATAGTAGCAAACTAGAGATATTGAGATATCATTAAACCAGAGATATTGAGATATCATCAAATCAAGAATACCGAGATATCGCAGAATCAAGAATACTGGAACAGCATCAGATCAAGAATACTGAGATATCTTCAAAGCAAGAATACTGGAACAGCATCAAATCAAGAATACTGAGATATCATCAAATCAAGAATACTGAGATATCATCAATCAAGAATACTGAACTTGTAGCAAACCTATCATCAAACCAGAGATATTGAGATATGATCAAATCAAGAATACTGAGATATCGCAGAATCAAGAATACCGGAACAGCATCAAATCAAGAATACTGAGATATCACAGAATCAAGAATACTGAACTTGCAGCAAACCGGAAATACTGAAACAGCATCGGATCAAGAATACTCAGATATCACAATCAAGAATATTGAAAAAGCATCGAATTAAGAATACTGAGATATCGCAGAATCAAGAATACTGAAACAGCATCGAATCAAGAATACTGAGATAACACAGAATCAAGAATACTGAAACAGCATCGAATCAAGCATGCAGAGATATCTCAAAATCAAGAATACTGAGATATCATAGAATCAAGAATGCTGAGATATCACAGAATCAAGAATACTAGAACATCACCAAATCAAGCATAATGAGATAATACAGAATCAAGAATACTGAAACAGCATCGAATCAAGCATGCTGAGATATCTCAGAATCAAGAATACTGAGATATCATCAAATCAGAGATACTGAGATAGCATTGAATCAGAGATAGTGAGAAATCATCAAATCAAGAATACTGAGACAGTAGCAAATCATGAATATTGAAATAGCAGCAAATCAAGAATACTGAGATATCATCAAATCAGAGATATTGAGATATCACGGAATCCCTGACAGAATCAAGAGTACCGGAACAGCATCAAATCAAGTATATTGAGATATCATAGAATCAAGAATACTGAGATATATATATATTTTATATTTTATTTACCTCGTCATAGGTCTATGGAGGTTCGAGGCCATCCTCCATAAACCTTACAAATGTATATATAAAATGTTGCAATAAGTCTGAAAAGACCCTTGAGCAAATCAATCAAATACAAATACTATTTAAACTATGTTTCTCGGTCATAGTGGACAGTGTGACTGTTTTCTTTGTTACCTCATACAAATATCTGAAGACAACATGGCAGTCAAATTATAAACATTCATCCATTCATGAGTTATAATTAAAATATATACCCCTACAGAATATAAACACACATAAATAGCATAGCGATAAACACATTCACAAAACAAACATACACAACCGCATTGTATTATAATTAAAAGTATGCGATTATTACAACAATTAAGTCAGATCCTATCTGGCAAACACTGTATCATTCCTTACCTTAAAACTTTTATAAATATATTCACCAATATTTTTTATATCCCGCGTGTTTGTCGATTGCAAAAGTTCAACAGCTTTAAACATGCTTTTCCTTTTATAGTAATATGGTTTGATTAATGCAACTCTAATATCATTATATAATGAACATTCAAAAACGAAATGAAACTCGTCTTCAACACAATTACAAAGTTTACATTTACGATTTTCTCTCGGAGTTATTTGTGGTTTTGACCATCTGCCTGCTTCTATTTCTAACCGGTGAGATGATACTCGTAATCTGGAAAGAGCAATTCTGAATTTTTTTATGTTAATAATATCCAAATATATTTGAAATTCAAACGATGAAAATTCTTTATAAAAAGAAGCTCTACTAGACTCATTTAGTCTACTGTTCCAGTTTTGAACAAAATTATCGGTAAGTCTTTGTTTTAACACATTTAGGAAGAGTACTTTATTTCCTACACCTTGTAATGTCCACACCTCAAAAAAAAAAACTGCGCTAGAGCATTTTTAACTAAAGAGGCCCAATTTTTGGTGTTCGGTTTATCATTTATGTCGTTTAACATCAATTTATAAACATAATTTATATATTTTCTTTCGTCCGTACTAATAACCTTTAACCAATATTTGATAATAATATATAGTCTTCGTGTAGCATAATTTGTTCTACCTAGTTCCCCATAAATAAAATCGTTTTGAGTTGACGTTTTCACACCCAATAATTGTTTACAGAACTGCATATGCACTCGTTCAATTTGTTTAGCCTGACAAAAAAACCATACTTCACTACCATAGTTAATTATAGGTGTTACCAACTTATCGAATAATTCTAAATAATGTCTGGGTATAATATTGGTAAAACTGTATAAATACTTATTTAGCTTAAAAATAGCTTTTTGTGCTTGTCCCGATAAAGTTATTTGGCAATTTGCAAATGATCCCCCAGCAGTAAAAACAATACCTAGATATGAAAATTTATTTACTATCTCTATGGGTTTACCATCGTAATGAAAGTTTAAATTTCTTGGTAAAATCCCACCTTTTCTGAATATCATTACTTTTGTTTTATCCGTGTTAACTCGAAGTTTCCACCTTTCGCAGTAGTCGTACAATATAAGTAATTTATTTTTTAAGTCATCTGGTGAATTTGCAAATAAGATAATGTCATCCGCGTATAAAAGTATGAATATTTTAAGCATTCCAATATCAATACTTTCTGCACCCTTTAAATAATATTCATCTTCCAAATCGTTTAAATACATAGCAAAGAACGGAGATAAACATTCACCTTGGCGTACACCTAACACGCAATCAAAAGTATCACTAAGTGTATTATTTATTTTAACCTTTGACTTTACATGTTCATACTGATTTAATTATATTTAGTATTTTACCCCTTACCCCGATCTTAATTAAATTGTACCATACTATGTCCCGTACCACATAATCGAATGCCTTTGTAAAGTCAACAAAAGCGCAATATAGCTTAGCACCCTTGTTTAACATATGATTAATAATTCCATGCAGGACAAAAATATTATCAGCTGTACTCATATTTGCTCTGAAACCGGCTTGGGCTTCAATATAAACAAAATATTTTTCTGACCAGTATGTTAACCTACTATTTAAAATTCTAGTAAATAGTTTCCCCATTGTACTAAGAAGTGTAATACCTCTACATTTATTAACTTCATCTAATGTTCCCTTCTTATGCAGTGGTATAATATAACCTTCACTCCATGCTTCAGGAAAATAACCAATATTTAATATTTTGTTAAACAATCCATGCAGATATGATACAAGTTCATCAATGCCATGTATGAAGAATTCGTTAAGTAGCATATCACAGAATCAAGTATATTGAGATATCATAGAATCAAGAATACTGAGATATCACAGAATCAAGAATACTGGAACAGCATCAAATCAAGAGTACTGAAACAGCAGCAAATCAAGAATACTAAGATATCATAGAATCAAGAATACTGAGATATCACAGCATCAAAAATACTGAAACAGCATCAAATCAAGAATACTGTGATATCATCAAATCAAGAATACTGAACTTGCAGCAATCCAGAGATACTGAGATATCATCAAATCAAGAATACTGGGATATCACAGAATCAAGAATACTGAGATATCACAGAATCAAGAATATTGAACTTGCATCAAATCAAGAATACTGAGATATCATCAAATCAAGAATACTGAAGTTGCAGCAAATCAGAGATACTGAAATAGCAGCAAATCAGAAATACTGAGATATCATCAAATCACGAATACTGAAATAGCAGCAAATCAGAGATATTGAGAAATAGCATCAAATCAAGAATATTGAAATAGCATCGAATCAAGAATACTGACATATCATAGAATCAAGCATGCTGAGATATTACAGAATCAAGAATACTGGAACAGCATCAAATCAAGAATACTGAGATATGGCAGAATCAAGAATCAAGAATACTGAGATATCATAGAATCAAGAATATTGAGATATCACAGAATCAAGAATACTGGAACATCATCAAATCAGAAAACTGAGGCAGCAAATCAGAAATATTGAGATAGCAGCACATCAGAGATATTGAGATATCATCAAATCAAGAATACTGAAATATCATCAAATCAGAGATCTCGAGATATCATCAAATCAGAGATCTCGAGATATCATCAAATCATGAAAACTGAAATAGCAGCAAATCAAGAATACTGAAACAGCATCGAATCAAGAATACTGAAATAGCAGCAAATCAGAGATACTGTGATATCATCAAATCAAGAATACCGGGATAGTAGCAAATCAGAGATCTGGAGATATCATCAAATCATGAATACAGAGATATCAGCAAATCAAGAATACCGGGATAGTAGCAAATCAGAGATCTCGAGATATCATCAAATCATGAATACTGAAATATCAGCAAATCAAGAATACTGAGATATCATCAAATCAGAAATATTGAGATATCATTAAATCGAGAATACCGAGATATCATCAAATCAGAGATCTCGAGATATCATCAAATCAGAAATATTGAGATATCATCAAATCAAGAATACTGAGATATCATCAAATCAGAGATACTGAAATAGCAGCAAATCAGAGATACTGAAATAGCATCAAATCATGAATACTGAAATAGCAGCAAATCAGAGATCTCGAGATATTATCAAATCAGAAATATTGAGATAACATCAAATCAAGTATACTGAGATATCATCAAATCAGAGATCTCGAGATATTATCAAAGCAGAAATATTGAGATATCATCAAATCAAGAATACTGAGATATCATCAAATCAGAGATATTGAGATATCATCAAATCAAAGATCTGATGATATCTCAGTATTCTCGATTTGATGATATCTCAATATTTCTGATTTGATGATATCTCAGTATTCTTGATTTGCTGATATTTCAGTATTCATGATTTGATGATATCTCGAGATCTCTGATTTGCTACTATCTCGGTATTCTTGATTTGCTGATATTTCTGTATTCATGATTTGATGATATCTCCAGATCTCTGATTTGCTACTATCCCGGTATTCTTGATTTGATGACATCACAGTATCTCTGATTTGCTACTATTTCAGTATTCTTGATTCGATGCTGTTTCAGTATTCTTGATTTGCTGCTATTTCAGTATTCATGATTTGATGATATCTCGAGATCTCTGATTTGATGATATCTCAGTATTCTTGATTTGATGATATCTCAATATCTCTGATTTGCTGCTATCTCAATATTTCTGATTTGATGATGTTCCATTATTCTTGATTCTGTGATATCTCAATATTCTTGATTCTATGATATCTCAGTATTCTTGATTCTTGATTCTGCCATATCTCAGTATTCTTGATTTGATGCTGTTCCAGTATTCTTGATTCTGTAATATCTCAGCATGCTTGATTCTATGATATGTCAGTATTCTCGATTCGATGCTATTTCAATATTCTTGAATTGATGATATCTCAGTATTTCTGATTTGCTGCTATTTCAGTATCTCTGATTTGCTGCAACTTCAATATTCTTGATTTGATGATATCTCAGTATTCTTGATTTGATACAAGTTCAGTATTCTTGATTCTGTGATATCTCAGTATTCTTGATTCTGTGATATCCCATTATTCTTGATTTGATGATATCTCAGTATCTCTGGTTTGCTGCAAGTTCAGTATTCTTGATTTGATGATATCACAGTATTCTTGATTTGATGCTGTTTCAGTATTTTTGATGCTGTGATATCTCAGTATTCTTGATTCTATGATATCTCAGTATTCTTGATTTGCTGCTGCTTCAGTACTCTTGATTTGATGCTGTTCAAGTATTCTTATTCTGTGATATCTCAGTATTCTTGATTCTATGATATCTCAATATACTTGGTTCTGTGATATCTCAGTATTCTTGATTCTATGATATCTCAATATACTTGATTTGATGCTGTTCCGGTACTCTTGATTCTGTGACGGATTCCGTGATATCTCAATATCTCTGATTTGATGATATCTCAGAATACTTGATTTGATGATATGTCAATATTTATGATTTTATAATATCTCGAGATCTATGATTTGCTGCTATTTCAGTATTCATGATTTGATGCTATTTTAGTATCTCTGATTTGCTGCTATTTCAGTATCTCAGATTTGCTGCTATTTCAGTATCTCTGATTTGATGATATCTCAGTATTCTTGATTTGATGATATCTCAATATTTCTGATTTGATGATATCTGGAGATCTCTGATTTGATGATATCTCAGTATCTCTGATTTGATGATATCTCGAGATCTCTGATTTGATGATATCTCGAGATCTCTGATTTGATGATATCTCAGTATTCTCGATTTGATGATATCTCAATATTTCTGATTTGATGATATCTCAGTATTCTTGATTTGCTGATATTGCAGTATTCATGATTTGATGATATCTCGAGATCTGTGATTTGCTACTATCCCGGTATTCTTGATTTGCTGATATTTCTGTATTCATGATTTGATGATATCTCAAGATCTCTGATTTGCTACTATCCCGGTATTCTTGATTTGATGATATCACAGTATCTCTGATTCGCTGCTATTTCAGTATTCTTGATTCGATGCTGTTTCAGTATTCTTGATTTGCTGCTATTTCAGTATTCATGATTTGATGATATCTCGAGATCTCTGATTTGATGATATCTCAGTATTCTTGATTTGATGATATCTCAACATCTCTGATTTGCTGCTATCTCAATATTTCTGATTTGCTGCCTCAGTATTCTGATTTGATGATGTTCCAGTATTCTTGATTCTGTGATATCTCAATATTCTTGATTCTATGATATCTCAGTATTCTTGATTCTTGATTCTGCCATTTCTCAGTATTCTTGATTTGATGCTGTTCCAGTATTCTTGATTCTGTAATATCTCAGCATGCTTGATTCTATGATATGTCAGTATTCTTGATTCGATGCTATTTCAATATTCTTGATTTGATGCTATTTCTCAGTATCTCTGATTTGCTGCTATTTCAGTATTCGTGATTTGATGATATCTCAGTATTTATGATTTGCTGCTATTTCAGTATCTCTGATTTGCTGCAACTTCAGTATTCTTGATTTGATGATATCTTAGTATTCTTGATTTGATGCAAGTTCAGTATTCTTGATTCTGTGATATCTCAGTATTCTTGATTCTGTGATATCCCAGTATTCTTGATTTGATGATATCTCAGTATCTCTGGTTTGCTGCAAGTTCAGTATTCTTGATTTGATGGTATCACAGTATTCTTGATTTGATGCTGTTTCAGTATTTTTGATGCTGTGATATCTCAGTATTCTGGATTCTATGATATCTCAGTATTCTTGATTTGCTGCTGTTTCAGTACTCTTGATTTGATGCTGTTCCAGTATTCTTGATTCTGTGATATCTCAGTATTCTTGATTCTATGATATCTCAATATACTTGATTCTGTGATATCTCAGTATTCTTGATTCTATGATATCTCAATATACTTGATCTGATGCTGTTCCGGTACTCTTGATTCTGTGACGGATTCCGTGATATCTCAATATCTCTGATTTGATGATATCTCAGTATTCTTGATTTGCTGCTATTTCAATATTCATGATTTGCTACTATCTCAGTATACTTGATTTGATGATTTCTCAATATCTCCGATTCAATGCTATCTCAGTATCTCTGATTTGATGATATCTCATTATTCTTGATTCTGAGATATCTCAGCATGCTTGATTCGATGCTGTTTCAGTATTCTTGATTCTGTGATATATCAATATTCTTGATTTTATGATATCTCAGTATTCTTGATTGTGTGATATTTCAGCATTCTTGATTTGATACTGTTTCAGTATGCTTGATTTGATGATATCTCAATATATCTGGTTTGTTGCAAGTTCAGAGTTCTTGATTTGATGATATATCAATATCTCTAACTTGCTGCTATCTCGGTATTCTTGATTTCCCAATATCTCTGATTCAATGCTATCTCAGTATCTCTGATTCAATGCTATCTCAGTATCTCTGATTTGATGATATCTCAGTATTTTTGATTCAATGAAATCTCAGTATTCCTGATTCTACGATATCTCAGTATTCTTGATTTGATGCTGTTCCAGTGTTCTTGGTTCTGTGATATTTCAGCATTCTTGATTCTATGATATATCAGTATTCTTGATTCGATGCTATTTCAATAGTCTTGATTCGATGCTATTTCAGTATTCTTGATTCTGTGATGGATTCTCAAAATCTCTGATTTGATGATATCTCTGTATCTCTGATTTGCTGCTGTTCCGGTATTCTTGATTCCGTGATATCCCAGCATGCTTGATTCGATGCTGTTTCAGCATTCTCGATTCTGTGATATCTCGGTATTCTTGATTCGATGCTGTTTCAGTATTCTTGATTCTGCGATATCTCAGTATTCTTGATTCGATGCTGTTTCAGTATCTCTGGTTTGCTGCCATTCTCGCCCTCGATCGATACTAGTATCATCTCTCGTGTTTGGCACTTAGAATTATGGGGGGAAAAGTAGTCTGGTCAGGTGATTTGCATATATATAGTGTCGGACCAAAACCCAGGTTTTAGGACCCAATCTAGACACGCCGGATAAAAGCATCAAACTTTCCTCAAATGTGTGTTTTATATTTCTGTGTATTTTTAAAAGGGTCCCCAAAGGTTCGTGAATCCCTAAATGTATTAGGATTATATGCACACTGAATTACCGCACGGCGGATGAAGTCCTGAAAAATCAGGAGGGGCACCTGCCGAATATCAGTGATGAATTTGAAAAATTCGAAATGACGTCAGTATGGTTTGCTGCAAGTTTAGTATTCTTGATTCTGTGATATCTCAGTATTCTTGATTTGATGCTGTTCCAGCATTCTTGATTCTGTGATATCTCAGTATTCTTGATTTGATGCTATTCCGGTATTCTTGATTCTATGATATCTCAGTATTCTTGATTTGATGACATCTCAATATCTCTTATTTGGTGATATCTCAAGATCTCTGGTTTGCTGCAAGTTTAGTATTCTTGATTTGATGATATCTCATATTCTCGGTCCTGTGATATCTCGGTATTCTTGATTTGATGATAACGCAATATCTCTGGTTTGCTACAAGTTCAGTATTCTTTATTTGATGATATCTCAATATCTCTGGTTTGCTTCAAGTTCAGTATTCTTAATTTGATGATATCTCAGTATTCTTGATTCTGTGATATCTCAGTATTCTTGATTCTGTGATATCTTCGTATTCTTGATTTAATGCTTTTCCAGTATTCTTGATTTGATGATATCTCATTAATCTTGATTCTGTGATATCCCAGTATTCTTGATTCTGTTATATCTCAGTATTCTTGATTTGATGCTTTTCCAGTATTCCTGATTCTGTGATATCTCTGACTGGGTAATATTTCAACATGGTGGCTCCACAAACATTACCAGAACCCCATTTTGAGTGCCATGATCGAGTGTGATATGTATAGTGATGATGAGGATGATTGCTTTGCTCCTTCTGATTTTGTTTAACTGCCGAGCCTAGACATCGGAGTTGATGCCGTTTAGGATCGTGATGACGACTATCTTGTTCCGTCGGCAAAATACTTTTTTTTTTTTGACGGGTTTTTTATGATTGAGTAGTATAGATAGTGAGGGTATCAGTATAGTTTTATTCAAAAAAGTATGAAAAAACTGCTACAATATGCAAGGGTCCCCCCTTCCACTCTTTTTTTCTTTCAAAACGTCTGTATTACAAATGAGAAAATCGGGTAGGGTCCCCCCTTCCACTTTTTTTTCCTCAAAACGTCTGTATTACAAATGAGAAAATCGGGTAGGGTCCCCCCCCCCCCCCCCCCCCCCCCTTCCACTTTTCCTTTGTTCAAAAACGTCTCTTTTTTTATCAAATTATGATAGAGTCCCCCCTTACATATTGTAGTGATTTTCATGTTTTCGCGATAGGAAAACTGTGCTGGTACCCCCACTTATTATACTACTTAGCATGCCAATTTCGAATTGGGGACTACTGGAAGATTCCGAATTACCGACTCGTAATTGAAGGGGTCATTGCCGTATCCATTTTTAAATAACTGTTTTTTCATGATATAAATGATTTTATCACATAACATGCGGTATGGGAGTGTAAGAACACCATTCAGTATTTCGATATTCCACTAGTGGTATAACATAACGTTAATGTACGTTTTCTGACGTAATGTGACGTTATAAGTTATGTAATAAATATAATCTAAAATTCGTACTCATTCATTATTGAATTTATAAAACGAGTTGGCAAAATGATATAATGCGAGGCTCTTGCCTCGTGGCTCTTGCCTCGCATTATATTATTTTGCCAACTCGTTTAATAAATTCATCTTGCCTCGAGGCTCTTTCCTCGCATTATATCATTTTCCCAACTCGTTTAATAAATTCAATAATGAATAAGTACTCATGTAAGATCCTCTATATATTTTTTAAAAAGAACAGTATTCAAACAAAATGCATTGAATAGTAATATGTTAGGCTGGAATAAAACGGAATGGCGTAGAATATTGACACTATTTAATTTTATTCGATTGATTGTATTGCGTAATTGTCTAAGTTATAAGGCTTCGTCAACCTTTTTTAATTTACGTTTTATAATCATGTTCCAACATAGGAAAGACAATTAATGGCCAAAAGGTATTTAAATAACAAGTAAGCTTTGAAAATAATGTTAAACACTAGACAGACGACATCGGGACTGTTTATTCAAGAAGTAAATTTGCTCAGGAAAGAACATCCGCAACACATTTTTATTATAGGCTTTTTTACTAAAGAAAATCAGAGGGGAAAAAAAGAAAATGGCAAAACAATATCAAATAAAAACGTTCTTGTCTCCAAGATTAAAACACCTACCACTAGCCGAATCAGTAATCAGGACATATTGCAACATATTGTTTTCGTCTTTATTTTCGTCACTGGCACTTGAAGCGCAAATATTATTTTTTTATAAAAAGAAAAAATACGATACCCCACTATTATCTAAAAAAAAAAAAAAAAGGACATGGTGCGGATATTTGCTGACAGCAAGTTGACCAAACTCGTTTCGAAGTCTGTGTCTTTGTCAAATTTCCAAACTGATTCAAATCCTTTTCACCGCTCGTTAGGTCTGATTCCCATTTATCACATTAAATTCACAGTTTGTACGAAAACGCACTCTGTGCGTAGACATTTATAAGTAAAATCGACGATTCCTAATATTAAAATATTTACTTCCGGTTTACTCAAAGAAGTGATCCGATTGGATGATATTTTAACGGTCAAAACATACGTAATCAAAAAACGAAAATCGTCCAATCGGGTCACTTCTTTTAGAACAACCGAAAGTGATCATCAGTAGGAAATATTACTTGGTGTCAACACAGATCCGCACCATGTGATATATAGATAATAGGGGTATCCGACTATCGTATTCTTTTTTTTCTTTCTTTTTTTGTTATATTTGCGGCTCAAGTGCCAGAGATTTTTGTAAAATGTATATACTGTATATAAACTGTCATATAAAGATGACCATATATAAACGTAAGACACAATATCTGCAGTATAAACCCATGTTCGTGCCTTGCCATTTACATTACGTCTGCTGCCAGCGGAACTACATTGACCCAAAATGAAAACTTTACATAGACTTCAAAAGTATATATTTTGTTGATAAATGTATATTCGAAGCTTCAATGCCATATCGATGTGTTTGTGTAATTTATTGGATAAAAATCAGATATTGCATAATTTGTTATGAGCAATTAAGTTGAGAGGGGTCGAAATGAAAACTCCTGAAAAATGAAAATGACCACACAGCATTTGGAAACAAGAAATTACTGACTGAGTGCGCTAAGTGATGTTATAAAAAGCATCAGTAACCAGTGTGACCTCCATTTTTACGAATGCATTGCAGAATACGTCGCCTCATTGAATTTACGTAACGTTGTATGAGCGCGTTTGGAATACGTTGCCATTCTAACAGAAGTGCATTTTGGAGGTCATTTATGGTATCAATTTGATGATTGGACCTGGCCCTCCGACCCAATTCATCCCATATGTGTTCTATGGGGTTCAAGTCCGGGGATAAAGCGGGCCAAGGCAAGACGTTAACGTTATTTTGAGCAAGGAATTGGGTGGTTATACGCGCCGTGTGAGGTCTTGCATTGTCATGCTGGAAAGTGCCAGGTCCGTTATTTTGCATGAATGGTATCATTGTGTTGTTTAAAACATTGATGTAACGTTGAGCATTGACATTTCCTTGGATAATGACCAGATCATATTTCAGATTTTCCATTTACCCACCCCAGACCATAATACTGCCACCGCCAAATCTGTCTCTCTCCCGAATACAACAATCTGCAAGTCGTTCATTTCTACGGCGATAGATGCGTATTCTGCCATCTGCATGGCTGACAGTAAACCGCGACTCATCGCTGAAAAGTACCGATTACCACTGGTTGCGCGTGAAATGCAAATGACGTCGTCCCCATAACAGTCTAGAAGCTCGGTGACGAGGTTTGATAATCTGTCCAGTATATGGACGACGAGCACGAATAGGAACTTGGTTCTGTCTCAAACGATTTATGATCGTCTGTGCATGAACCCCGTAACGCCGAGCAGTAATGGTTGCTGGTAAAAAACGATTACGCAGGTGAGTCAACGTGATAACGCGATCAGTACGTAACGTTGTCGCACGTACGCAACCGGGTCTTGCACGATCTTTGACAGACCCAGTAATGTTGTACCGGTTCACAAGATTATGAATAGTCTGTCTGGAGCAGCCAAAATGACGCGCGACGTCATTTACTATTGACCCCGCCCTGAGCATACCAATAGCTTGGTTTCTCTGATCTTCAGAAAGACGTGGCATCACTAAATGCAAAAGTTTTTTAAAAACAAATTAACTTTTTATTATCAGTGCTGAGCAGCAAATGATTACTTGTCGGTGTAAAACCTGTAAGTGAAACACCTGTTGCTGCGCACGTGCAAAGTAAGGAACACGTTTTTCATGCTTGAACGCATGAATAGACCGGCGATTTTGAAAACAATTGCATAATCGTTATCCGCAATGAAATCGTGATAATCATGTGTAAAACTTACAACAACATGTATTCTAACAAAACAGATATTCAAACAAATAAAGTGTAAAGTTTTCATGTTTGGGTCAGTGTATATTAAGAACTATAGCACACGGCCTGCATGTCGAGCCCCCACAGTGACATTTCAGTTCGACAAGCCGTACCCACTGGTCAATGTATCGCGAATCGACGGTGAGATACCGAGGTTGTGTCATTAACATGCCATAAACCATACTTATATTATAACAAAGTAGGTCCCAATCATATAAAAATTGGATTACCATGTCAGGTCGATAAAGGGAATATATCCATGCAGTTTGGCCAATAGAAGCCAACAGAGAGATTCGCAACGTGTACTCTAAACCGGAAGTAACCTATATTTCGGACAAAGTAGGGTAGAACGACAAAACAATTCCGAACACCAAGTCAAGTTGAGATTCAATACTTGTACCCCAAATCGGACGTGACCGATATTTCGAAGAAAGTAGGTCACAGTGACAACACATTGATTTACCATCTCAGGTCGATAAGATGAACATACTGATGCAGTTTGATCAACAGCTGAGATTCAGAACTTGTACCCTAAACTGGACTTGACCTAGACTATTTTGGATGATATTCACAGAATAAACATCGTATATTTTGGTAAGTTTATTACGTTTAAGTCTATTACACATTATGTGTGTCATAATACAATTGTAATTTGAAAGTGTCCGTTTTCAAATAAAGCATGGCATAATTCTAACTACTGACTTATCCTTGCAGGTCCCATCACAAATACAAATCGCCGCCTCCTGGCGACGAAAACTCACGGGAGCAACTATTATGAGTGGATTTAGGGCTTCTCGTTAGCATGAAATGTGCTACGTCTATGAAATATAACAAAATGCTTATTAGTAGACCCCGAGTACCTGTTTCACGAAACATTCGTTTGTATTCATAAAATCAACCACATTAGATTTATGTACGCCTTTGTTATCAAACTATCTGCTGAAATCATTGTCCGAGAAATTGCTCCAATAACAGCATCCAAATTGTTAATCAATGTTCCAGAGATACTAATGAATGGGGACATTTATCTCGGGTTGAAGTAATGTAAATCTGAGATAATGACGATATATTGCTCTCACCGTCCCATTCATGATTGAAGGAAATCGATGCGGACGGTAATAGAATACCGGATGTCGCAATCAAACGAGTTGCTTATCAAGACCTGCTTCTAAATACGGAGAAAATGTGACCTGAATTTAAATGGAAATGTGTTATAAATTACGCCGACGTTGCTAAAATGAGATACAAATTGCCATGTTAGCAAATGTATTGTTGTATTTTTTAAGTTGAATAATATTTTCACAATGCACATACGTTTTGATCAATACCAAGGGTAGATAGAGTATATAGAATTGAACTGAATTGTTGTTTAACGTCTCAACACAATAGTTTATTTCAAGCCACCACAGAGAACGGGGAATGCTACCTAGAAATCCCGGATCGGTGCCATACTCTGACTATCGATTACTATCTGTCTTTGCAAGTTCATTGACGTAATAAGAAAAAAGTATCAATCCATAATGTAACAGATGTATCTCAAATATGAAGGGGAGAAGTGACGACTTTTAAAATATATTAAAATAGTATGCCACATTTATTATTATTATTTTGCTAAAATATACATTTAAATGTAGTTACCTTTTTATATTGTAACATATTCAAAGGCATCGGAGGTGTCCGATATTTGTATTTATTTTTTGTTTGTTTCTGTTGTTGTTGTTTTTTTGCATTCAATAAGAACAGCGATCAGTATACTATGCGGGGGTAACTTTGTTTTTGTAAAACTAACATGATAAATATGTACTAGTTTCTATTTAAATAACCATGATGCACATGCATGACTGAAATAAGTTGTAAATTTGTATACATGTATACGCACGAACTTGTAATAACTTGCACAGTAGATATCTTACTGTTTCCTTATATACTGAACTTAATCAAACACGTTTCGTTGTCCTCTAGACAATTCCTAAACGTCTTACTAGCTCGTACATTTCCTTCCTATATCATCTTTACATCACTACTGAAATTGATATGCTGCCATAACATCTCAATCGTTGTGCAATAGGCCTATATGTTTCCTTTTGCTATATTTGTATGTAGCCTGAGTGAAATAAAGAAATTATAATGTATGTTCTCTAACGTGCTCGGAGTATTGACTAGGCTATGGCAGCCCGGTTTACGTACCCATCGGACGGACGAGTCTAAGGAAAGTGTTTTGCCTAAGCACATACCGAAGAAACTCAGTGACCCCAGAAAGGCCTCGGTCTGCCCTTGTATAACGATTGTCATAGTAACAGGCTATCCTAGGCCTTGTGTAACGAAGGCTGTACTTGTGCAACGATTATCATAGTTACGGGGTATTCTTGCGTAACAGTTGTCGTAGTTGATGTGACTTGGCGATAGATAGCAAACAAGACTGAAAACAACACACTTAAATCAATTTGTAGAGATTTCTAGATGTTTTCCAGCTGTAAAGTCACAAATAATAAGGTCTCATAACTGTTTTATAGAATGACGAAGTACCTTGAATAAAATGTAAGATGCTATTCCGTATCCCAGTAGTTGAATTGAAGAGAGGCCAGCCATTTATGTAGCAATGTGGCTGGGTTTTAGCTCTATTGGTAGGTCAAGGACTTCGCTTTTCTGGACATTCCGGACATGACCATGACCATTTGATGCGATGGTCGTTCCTCAGTCCTGCCACTTTTGCTCACTCAGTATAAGGCACAGCTAAAGTTTTGACAACCAAATCAATCTGGAACCAGATTGTTTTTAAAAGCAAAACAAAATATACGCCAATGCAGCGCTACGTTATCAAATCTGAACGATCTCCCGTTATATTTCAAGCAGACAAGGGGTATGACGACAAGAACAAAGAACACAGTATATCATTCAACCAATTACAACACATCAATACAAAGTATGTATAAATATATGTAAGTGTCACGTACCTAAATATTAAGTGTTTGATATTATATATATGTTGATGTTTACTTGCCACGTTAACTGTCCTTTAATGTACCTCCATTGAACCACTTACGGTACACGCAACCTGTATGTGCTGTACTTGAACGTACCTATATTTTTTATTGTAATATGTACGATGCATAGATATATTTATTGTTTGATAAGGTTTCAAACGTCTGTGACAATTTTAGAGAAATGCAAATATATGATAAACGTGTGCCATTATTTACCAACCCATTTGTAACAAAACCCATTTTAAAAAGAGTACATCAGGCGCGTTCATAAATAAACTAAAACAAATAAAAATGTTCCAATTCGTGGTAAGAATGTCATCAATCTGCACCGTTTTGTTCAGGTTTTGCTCAGGTTTAAAATTTGAAGTCACGATATATTTCGACAAAGCAACAACAAAAAGCCGAGTCTCTCTATACTAAACATTCAATATGCATATGATTAATTTCATATCATATAAATGAAATGGTTTACCATATAGTACCAAAGGGAAAAAACATAAACAAAAAGTAAACCGTATTTAACATGTGGCTTTATTTAATGCATATGCATATTTCATAATAATTATGTATTAGAAGCACATTCTGAGGGTTTTCATTTGTATTTGGACTGGAACCAATCACTCATCCATATCGCCTCCAGCATTCAATCACTCTTCCATATCGCCTCCATCCATTCAGTAACTCTTCCATATCGCCTCCATCCATTAAATAACTCTTCCATATCGCCTCCATCCCTTCAATGACTCTTCCATATCGCCTCCATCCCTTCAATGACTCTTCCATATCGCCTCCATCCCTTCAATCACTCATCCATATCACCTCTATCCATTCAATCATTCTTTCATATCGCCTCCATATCGCCTCAATCCATTCAATAACTCTTCCATATTGCCTCCATATCGCTTCCATCCATTCAATAACTCTTCCATATCACCTCTATCCATTCAATCACTCTTCAATATCGCCTCCATCCTTTCAATAATCTTCCATATCGCCTCCATGCATTCAATCACTCTTCCATATCGCCTCCATCCATTCAATAACTCTTCCATATCGCCTCCATCCATTAAATAACTCTTCCATATCGCCTCCATCCCTTCAATGACTCTTCCATATCACCTCCATCCCTTCAATCACTCATCCATATCACCTCTATCCATTCAATCATTCTTTCATATCGCCTCCATATCGCCTCCATCCATTCAATAACTCTTCCATATCGCCTCCATATCGCTTCCATCAATTCAATAACTCTTCTATATCACCTCTATCTATTCAATCACTCTTCAATATCGCCTCCATCCTTTCAATAATCTTCCATATCGCCTCTATCCATTCAATCATTATTTCATATCGCCTCCGTATCGCCTTCATCCATTCAATAACTCTTCCATATCGCTTCCATCCATTCAATAACTCTTCCATATCGCTTCCATCCATTCAATCATTCTTTCATAAAGCCTCCATATCGCCTCTATCAATTGCAATAACTCTTCCATATCGCCTCCATCCATTGCAATAACTCTTCCATATCGCCTCCATCCATTCAGTCACTCTTCCATCTTCCATATCGCCTCCATCCATTAAATCACTCTTCCATATCGCCTCCATCCCTTCAATCACTCTTCAATATCGCCTCCATCCCTTCAATAATCTTCCATATCGCCTCCATCCATTCAATCATTCTTTCATATCGCCTCCATATCGACTTCATCCATTCAATAACTCTTCCATATCGCCTCCATCCATTCAATCACTATTCCATATCCCCTACATCCATTCAATCATTCTTTCAGAAAGCCTCCATGTCGCCTCCATCCATTCAATAACTCTTCCATATCGCCATCATCCATTATATCACTTTTCCATATCGCCTCCATCCATTCAATCACTCTCACATATCGTCTCCATCCATTCAATCACTCTTCCATATCGCCTCCATCCATTCAATCACTCTTTCATATCGCCTCCGTATCGCCTCCATCCCTTCAATCACTCTTCCATATCGCCACCAACCATTCAATCACTCTTTCATATCGCCTCCGTATCGCCTCCATCCATTCAATAACTCTTCCATATCGCTTCCATCCATTCAATCACTCATCCATATCGCCTCCATCCCTTTAATCACTTTTCCATATCGCCTCCGTCCATTCAATCACTCTTCCATATCACCTCTGTCCATTCAATAACTATTCCTTATCGCCTCCATCCATTCAATAACTCTTCCATATCGTCTCCATCCATTCAATCACTCTTCCATATCGCCTCCATCCCTTCAATCACTCATCCATATCACCTCCATCCATTCAATCATTCTTTCATATCGCCTCCATCCATTCAATAACTCTTCCATATCGCCTCCATCTATTCAATCATTCTTTCATATCGCCTCCATCCATTCAATAACTCTTCCATATCACTTCCATCCATTCAATCATTCTTTCATATCGCTTCCATATCGCCTCCATCCATTCAATAACTCTTCCATATCACCTCCATTATATTCAATCATTCTTTCATATCGCCTCCATATCGCCTCCATCCATTCAATAACCCTTCCATATCACCTCCATCCATTCAATAATTCTTTCATATCGCCTCCATCCATTCAATAACTCTTCCATATCGCCTCCATCCATTCAGTCACTATTCCATATCGCCTCCATCCATTCAAACACTCTTCCCTATCGCCTCCATCCATTCAATCACACTTCCATATCGCCTCCATTCATTCAATCACTCTTCCAAATCGCCTCCATCCATTCAGTCACTATTCCATATCGCCTCCATCCCTTCAATCACTCATCCATATTACCTCCATCCATTCAATCACTATTCCATATCGCCTACATCCCTTCAATCACTCTTCCATATCGCCACCATCCATTCAATCACTATTCCATATCGCCTCCATCCATTCAAACACTCTTCCCTATCGCCTCCATCCATTCAATCACACTTCCATATCGCCTCCATTCATTCAATCACTCTTCCATATCGCCTCCATCCATTCAATCACTATTCCATATCGCCTCCATCCCTTCAATCACTCATCCATATCACCTCCATCCATTCAATGATTCTTTCATATCGCCTCCATATCGCCTCCATCCATTCAATCACACTTCAGTATCACCTCCATCCCTTCAATCACTCTTCCATATCGCCTCCATATCGTCTCCGTCCATTCAATCACTCTTCCATATCGCCTCCATCCATTCAATCACTATTCCATATCGCCTCCATCCATTCAATCACTCTTCCATATCGCCTCCATCCCTTCGATCACTTATCCATATCACCTCCATCCATTCAATCATTCTTTCATATCGCCTCCATATCGCCTCCATCCATTCAATCACTCTTCATATCGCCTCCATCCGTTCAATCACTCTTCCATATCGCCTCCATCCATTCAATCACTCTTTCATATCGCCTCCATCCCTTCAATCACTCATCCATATCACCTCCATCCATTCAATCATTTTTTCATATCGCCTCCATATCGCCTCCATTCATTCAATCACCTTCCATATCGCCTCCATCCATTCAATCACTATTCCATATCGCCTCCGTCCATTCAATCACTCTTCCATATCGCCTCCATCCATTCAATCACTATTCCATATCGCCTCCGTCCATTCAATCACTTTTCCGTATCGCCTCCATCCATTCAATCACTATTCCATATCGCCTACATCCCTTCAATCACTCTTCTTATCGCCTCCATCCATTCAATCACTCTTCCATATCGCCTCCTGTCCCTTTAAAAAATTATATTAACTACGAAGTTAAGACTGAAACTATTAAAATAATAACGAACACGCACGTGTCCCTTGTTAGCGGATTTCTCCAAGCCACTGTTTGGCACACCTACTTGACAACGTCCTAGCTCACTCGATTAACCGCTTTGTGACTTATATTTAAAAGGGACAAAAAGTATTTCTAAAAAAAACATTTAAACATTCAATAAAATGCGATTGATTTTGTTATTGTATAAAAATGTAGGCGGGGGTTTCATGCAACTTTAACCACAATTAATGTTCTATTTATTTAACGATAAACATCTACTTAAATGCAAAACTAAAATCAATTAAAATGTGCTATTATCGGGCTACTTGAATGCGCCTGTTTACTATTAATCAATCTAAAGTGAAATACTTCTGTGTAATTAAGTACGTTTACTTGTTCAGAGTATTTACTTTGCGCGAACAGCCCCTGCTATGGGCCTGACTGAAAATAATTGATGTTTGACTAAAACAGAATGGGTCTATCTTGTATTCGTGGTCAGGAGCATACGTCAGAAAATTAACACAGATAATCATTGATCGTTTTAAGCACCGTGGCCGACTTTTGTGACCCATGTATTTATGTTTAAGTGGTGGTAAATGAGAAATGTTTGTATATATAAGGAACGTCAACTGATCATTTTGCTCTTTTTTAAATTCGTTTATGTGAACACTCAATTATTATCTCTCATAGATCAAGTTTTACATTAAGTTCAATATTATGTTTAAAATTTTATCCGCATTTAGCCATAAAGTCAACAGCAGATGAACCACAGGAAATTGCAAATAAATAAATATAACAACAGAAGGTAATAACCAAAAGATGCAATTTCCTGTGAGATGAACAATTCTAAATAAGCTTTGGTTCGAAAAGCTTATAAACGGCAAAGCGGCGGAAGGAGGAATTATAAGTGAAGTTACTATTGATATATAAGTGGTTTCGGAGTATATTCAGCCCCCGACATGTACAATTGTTTCAGACAAGAGGTTATATATATATTACATTTCCCTTTATAACTACATGTATGTTGGATTGGGTTGCTACGGCGGCCATATTGGACGCCGACGGAGAGAAAAAAAAAACACTTCTTGATACGTTGTATGTCTGTGTGTATTCAGCACAAGGAATACTGGTTGAGTAGAACCTGTATATGCAGTTTAATAACAAATACTGCAAATGTATACTGAGATTTTACAGCTGTAACCAGCGGTCATATTTGGCGGTTCCATAATATGTCGATGTTTGTGATATATAATTAATGCGTAACCAAGTTGTTTTTTTATGAACAGAAGTCATACAACTAGAGATCAATCACGTTTACTGTGAACCACTGACCTCATTATTTAAAACTCAGTATATACGTGACCTCAAAGTTTCATAAATATGTTTACCTATGCCCCCAAAAATTCAACGGCTGTATGGCCAAATTGCAATACAAACATGTATAATCATGAAGATTGGCCTAGTATGACTTAAGACACCAACTTTGACTTAACATCGCGGCAGAGGATTAGTGGTATTGCGTGCGGGAGGTCGTAGGTTCAATCCTCGGCCGGGTTACACTGAAGACTTCATACACACGGTAATAGTAGCTCTCCTGATTAACGTCCAGTATATAAAGGGTAGTGCCAGGACTGATCGGCCAGGCCCCATATTCTCGAAACTTTTGAGTCGAATTCACAAGCTCAGCTATAAAAAAAAATTAAAATCTTACTTAGCGATCATGGAATGACCTGAAACTTTACACAAATTGAGATACTCATCAATTACAAATGTCCTGAATGTTTCGGGAATAAAAACAATCACTGAAAAAGATAGTTTCGAGAATATGCATATGGGGCCAGATGTTATAATATTATGACTAGGTGGGGTGTCATGGCATGTGTCTACAACGTTGTATTCCAGTGTGGCAGCACTATACAGTCACTGCTACAGGTAGACACCGTCGTGAGCTGGCTGAAAGATCGTCAAAAACCGACAACTTGGACGCAAATCGCGGACACCCGAAGTTGTTGATTATACAACATAAGACCGCTTATTCCCCTAGTGCAAACTACTCCAGACACGTGTAGCAGTGTACTACAATACGACCATTATTTATGGTGTGAACTTACGCAACTTGTTCAAACAATGAAATAGCAATTTGAAAATAACCGTAGAAATTTATGGTGGCATATTCAACCATTCTCTTGAGAGTAACCAAGCATTACAAGCGACGAGGAAGCGATACTATGAGTGGTATGTACCGTAAATACGAGGGATGTTCGAAAAGTAATTCACATTGTACACAATCACGCAAATAACTGAGTAAAATGTTAAAATTTATATTTCATTCCTTCAAATTATTCTCCATTATTAGATATGCATAACTTAACCCTGTGAATCCATTTTCGGAAAGGGTCAATGTAGGCTGACATCGGCACATCCATGAACCAATGATGGATAGCAGAACCAAGAGCTTGTCCCGAATGATATCTGCGACCAGGTAGGAACTCTTTCGGTTTTGGGAAAAGCAAAAAAATCGAAGGGTGCAAGTTCTGGGAAGTAGGAGGTGTGGGTAGGGAGAGTTTGTTGCGGAAGACAGTTACTTTTTATGCCGCAAAAAAATATACTTACAACTTCAGATTTATGAGCCGGTGCATGACCAATAGGCTAAAATAGCCTCGTATATGGAAGCCGTATTCTTTATAAATTTTTTTAATTTTTTTTAGTTTTGAAGTGTTGAGGTGACACATCACGATAGAACCTTCCCGTGACACCGTTTACCCTTCGTTACTGGAACTTGGATGTAAAGAATATATAGCATACAAACTTTGCGTTCTTTCGGCAATGGCAATGACTGGTCTTTTGCCACGTCTGGTTGCCCAACTACCTACCTTTCGGACTGGATTGGAAAAGTACAACCAAGTTTCATCACCCGTTACCACATTCGCAAACTTCTTATTGTCATACTTTGAAAAGATTTTTACAAAGTATTTGGCAATTTGCACGCGTACTCAGTTAACAAGTGCGATACCCATAGAGCAGATTAGTTCCTAATGTTTAAACTTGTTTTCAGAATGAAGTGAACTGCGGATAGTGATACCCCTACCTAACGTGCAATTTGACGCATATGTCTCACCTTAGACACTACAGATTTGCAGGTTGCAGTCTTAGACCTTCCAGATGTTGCAGCCTCTTTTACTGACTCTATGCCTTCGTCCACCACAAAACTGTACTATGACACGTTAAAGCATCAATTCCATTAAAGATCTGCTTAACAGAGCGAACTTTGATTTTTTAGTTTAAACATATTTATTTTACATCGATTGCGAAACAAGTTATTGCAACTTAGATTAATCACTCTCGATGGCTTCCTGGGTAGAACCAGTACTAAGCAATGTGGATTAATTATCTTGCTCAAGGATAAATAACGTGGCCGCGGCGAGTATCGAACCCACGACCTCTCTATCTGGAGTTCGGCGCTCTACCACTGGACCACGCACTCCACTAAACACTCATTTTATAAACTGGCAGAACAACAACTTAAATACGCATAGTTATAGGTATTGAAATGTACCAATATCGATGTAAAAAATCCACCTACTTTTGTAGAAATCCGCCGAATTGCATTACTTTTCGAACATCCCTCGTATATTCAATCGAATTGAATTTCTGTTTACCGGCTCATAGGTTATTTGAGCAGCCTACATGATATAGTGGGATGATACGTAAGAATCAGTATGCATTCCTATATGCTTCTTTAACGTGCTGGGAGGATAAGCTCCAATACACGGGATTTCTCGGTTTTGGTACCCATCCGACGGACGAAGCTATATATATATATTTATAAGGATAGTGTCTTTCTTAATTATTCATTACTCTGCCATTGCCATATCGTCAACTATACCATCTAGTCTAATATACAAATGTTCGTTTGGCATTAAATATTTTATATTAAATAATATATTTTCCGTTTTAAATATGCCTTAATTCAATAAGTACAACATTTTAGGTTGGGTGAACACGTTCAGTTATGAACAAACGGACAATGGCTATTCGGTTTTATGAAGCCCACTCGGCGCCTCAGAAATAACTTTGAAACTGTATTTATCAAATAACAATAAATAAAATGTAAATAAACTTATTTACAGCTTATATAAAGTACACGATTTATTGGTTCTCATGTCACGCGGGAGGTCATGTCCTATGAAATTCAATGAACTGGATAAAAGGGGGTTTTATTATATGGCCATGAAATTGAAAACACCAATATAACTTACACTTCATGTTAAGTGGTCATACCTGATCATAAAATACCTGAAATATTTCTTTAATATTAAAAACAAAAGGCGATAACAGGACCGGGAGAACATAAACTATGCTTCTACGAAACAAACACGGAAATACTATAACCCACCTATAAAATACATGCATTTTATCAAGTATGCAAGTAATAAGTAAACAAAAGGTCAATTTTAAGAATTTCTTGCCGATAACGACATAATGAAGCGGTATGGTAGATTGTCGGGTCCCCTGGATAGATTCATAAAATTGAAGGACGGTGTAGACCTATGGTATTGTTCATTTTATATGTAGCCATCAGATTTTAACAGCATCGTATACGTCAAACCTGTATCAAGAGCCCACTAAAAAGAGCAAACTGGGTCTCTTAATACAGGTGTATTTTATTTTAAACAATACAATTGGTAAACAAGAAACGTGGCCATGTTATTACAGTACCGGTAAGATGAAAATGAAGTTGTTGTTTTTTCTAAAAAAAAACATCAGCAAGTTACATAAATGAAGCTGTTGAAGTTATATAAACAGAGTGCAATATAAATAAATAGAATGACATGTGAATCATAAACATAAAAATGCATACACAGTAAATGAGGACTGTAAAGATAGAAAAGATTTGTTAGTAAAGCAAATAAGCTACATGTACACAGCAAGTTTCATTGCAATATCTCATTCCTAACTTAGGTTTTAGCAGAAATCATTTTTATACTGTTAGTAACAGTGACCTTGACCTTAGTGACCCTAAATGCAATCTCAAGTTTCCTTTCCATATAAGGTACCTACACAGCAAGTTTCGTTCTAATATCCCTTTGCCTTACTTAAATTATTGAGCTGATATAATTTTCTATATTTAGTAACAGTGACCTTGACCCCAGTGACTCCAAATACAATCCCAAGCTTCCTTTCGATATAAGGTATCTACACAGCAAGTTTCGTTCCAATTAAAGTTATTGAGCGAAAACGTTTTGTCTATTTTTAGTATCAAAAATGATTTTGACCTTGACCCCAGTGACTCCAAATGCAATCAACCACATTTTGATATAAGCTATCTAGACAGCAACTTTATCCTTACTTAAGTTTATATTGAGCAGAAACCGTTTTTCTATTTTGTAGTAACAGTGACCTTGACCTTGATCCCAGCGACCCCAAATGCAATCCAAAGCTTCCTTTCTGTATAAGCTACCTATCCTGCAAGTTTTGCTCTACTGGCTAAAACGGCTCTTATATCAAGGGTTGTCGACATAAAATTTCCATCAGTAGATTTTTAAAACATTGCAAAAACAACAGGGATAGGATGCCTTAGCTCGCTCACCTGGTAATCATGGGCAATAAGTCTGCTGTGTCTAGTCTGGCATGGGTATTTTTTAATTTGTCCCACTTTCTTCTAAGAATGAAATTTCATACTAAACAAATATGGTAAAGATCAGATAAAAAATGAAGTAACTACAGATTTAACAAAGGAAAATACAATATAGCATTTTTCAACAAATCAAGGGCCATAACCTGTTGTTACTAACAAGATCTAGCTTGTTTTCGAACTTGTCCAAGATTTCATTGATATATCGCGCTTTGTACAACTAGTCATCGTACTGAGGCTTCCTGCCAAATTTTGTAGAAATCCAACAAGCCGTTTAGGAGGAGTAGCGCCGACAAGAAATTTAAAGTAAAAATGTCATAGTGCCATAACTCCGTCATAAATCAGCGAACTGGAACAAAAGAGCGAAATGCACAGCTAGACATCTTACCGATGCTTCCTGCCAAGTTTCGTCGAAATCCAACAAGGCCTTTAGGAGGAATAGTTTAAAAGTAAAAATGTCAAGGGGCCGTAACTCGATCAAAAATCAACGAACCGGAAAAAAACGCAACTAGCAATCCTAGCAATGCTTCCTGCTAACACGGCGTTAACACCAAAAAAACTTTTAAAAAAAGTAATTAAATAAAAATAAATAAAAAAGATATTTGAAAAAAGAAAATAAAAGAAAATTATTAAAAAAATTAAGACAATCAATCAATAAATCAATCAATCAAATAAAAAATAAAATATAAAAAAATAAAGATAAAAAAATTAATCAAACAAATAATTAAAACAAAAACAAAATCTAAAAGAAATCTATGTATATTAAAAAAACAAAAAAACAAAAAAAATATACTAATAATTAAAAAAAAAGGCGAAACATCTGGTAAAAGTTTGGATCAGATGAAAAATGAAAGCCCTATCGTATTAACGAGGCAAAATATAGCATTTTTAACTAAATCAAGGGCCATAACTCCGCTGTAACTGGTCCGATATGGCTGGTTTTCGAACTTGTGCGAGCTTTCATTGATATTAACAATCTGTTAAATTTTGGTAAAGATCGGATGAAAAATGAAGGCCCTTGGCCAGTAGAGCTAAAAATCATCAGCTCCAAAATGTAGGTCAAAAATGAGAAACCACAGCGTCCGAGCGCAATGGCATCGTAGGTTCACACTGTACTGCAAACAAGGACTTGAAAATACAATGAAAGAGACAAAAAACAACAGAAAGAGTGGTGACGACAGGGTTACCGACTTGGAACGGTCAGTAGGCAATAAGGCCTACTGGTTAGCTTGAATCGATTTTATATGCGCACAATCCTCGCTATTATCCTGTCTTCAACGCCAAAATAGACAAGACAGTGTAAACAAAACTACATGGAACCATGGAACAAAAAACAACAGAAAGGGTGGTGAAGACAGGGTTACCGACTTGGAACGGTCAGTAGAATATAAGGCCTACTGGTTAGCTTGAATCAATTTTATATGCGCACAATCCTCGCTATTATCCTGTCTTCAACGCCAAAATAGACAAGACAGTGTAAACAAAACTACATCCCATCAAAAAGAATTCTTTAACAATAAAGACCACATCCAGAGAAACTAACTAAAGAAACACATACAAAATAATAAACATCTCAGGATGTATCCAGAATCGTACTGAACAACCATAGTAGTTGCAGCTAAAGAGAAAACCAATCTAGGGTACGACCAGAAAGCTCATGCACCCACCTCCCTTAGTTGGGGTTTCAGTGGGTACTATCATAGAGTCCAAAGAGGTAGTCCAGTCATCGCAAAAGTGAAAAATGAAGCGTAATGACTGACTGTAGAGGGGTCAATCACTAAACATGCAGTGCGCTGTAAATCCAAAGGGTGAACTTCCTAATTAAATTTGTAAAGCGGCCAGGAAACCCGTCAGACCCCTTTAATTTTCGAAGTGTATAGACTACATCTCCATAAAATGAGGGTTGTCATGAAATCCATGCATCCAAAAAGATGCACTACCCAAGACACAACTTTGTTAGAATATGTTTTCTTCCAGAAGATTAAACTATAAATTAGGTTTAAACCATCTAGTGCATACTTACAGTTCATTAAAAAGTGATGTAAATGTAACAATTAAAGTTACCTGCCCTTTGCTTGGATGGTGAAGGTCAAATCCACATTTGCTTTGTCACGTTGCAATGTACCACTCAAGATACAACTATAAGCAAAGTTTGAAAGGTCTTAGTGCATACAGTTTGTGAAAAAGTGACCTAAATGCCAAAGTTGAAGGTAGAAATTATAAGGTATTTGCCCTTTGCTTGGAGGATCAAGGTCACTTCTACATTTGCTTTGTCACGTTGCGATGTACCACTCAAGATACAACTATAAGCAAAGTTTTAAAGTTCTAGTGCATACAGTTTGTGAAAAAGTGACCTAAACGCAAAAGTTGAACCTAAAAATTGTTTTAGTTATCTGCCCTTTGCTTGGAGGTCAAGGTCACTTCCACATTTGCTTTGTCACGTTGCGATGTACCACCCAAGATACAACTATAAGCAAAGTTTGAAAGGTCTAGTGCATACAGTTTGTGAAAAAGTGACCCAAACGCACAACTTTAACCTAAAAAATATTAAGTTATCTGCCCTTTGCTTGGAGGGTCAAGGTCACTTCCACATTTGCTTTGTCACGTTGCGATGTACCACCCAAGATACAACTATAAGCAAAGTTTGAAAGGTATAGTGCATACAGTTTGTGAGAAAATGACCTAAACGCAAAACTTGAATGTTGACGCCGCCGCCGGAAAAGCAACATTAATTAATGTCTCTCTTTTCCTTCGAAAAGGCGAGACAAAAACGATGGTTCATTAAAGGTGATCTCTTGAGCAGTTTTCGGACGCTCTATCACTAGGCCACTCCACAATATGCTGTGAAGTAGATATACGAATTACACGGTTAGTAACTTAGAACTTCTGCTGTATTTTGGCGAGTGTAAGAAACGTGATCAATCATCAATGCGAGCCTCTGGCGAGTATTTATCATGAGCCTTAGGCAGGTATGTATCACTTTTCGATATGATACTGAAATTCTAAGTTACTAGACATGTACTTTTTATAATGAAAACTGTTTAAAATAACATAATTTACCTTAAAAACAATGGAAACAACAGCTCACGTCTGCCACTGTCAAAATACAAGTGGAGGATTTTTTGTCAAGGGAAGTAACTTTGGTAAGTAATTTTCCGCCGTTAAATAATTTATACCAATAATAAATGCAAAATACTTTATTCAATTCCTAAATTTATAAGTATAAATACATAAATGTGTAAATGGGAGGAAACTGTTCTTTTTATTGTTTTAGTCAGTTTGACCTTGACCCCATGATCTCAAATGCAATCACAAGCTTCAATTCCGTATAAGCTACTCACACAGCGAGTTTCGCTTCAATATCTCCTTCCTAACTAAAGTTATAGAGCGGAAATGAAAGTGTGGCTACCCATGGATGGCAGACGACAGAAAAAGTGAAACCTAAGTGTTCGCCATGCTTCGCAGGCAACAATAACACATCTTATAAACAAAGAGGTCCTTTGGCATATGGCTGTTCTGCACATACGTGGATCTGAACATCTCACTCAAGACTGGTCAAGTTTCAGAAAAAAGGAGAAGGCATGGTGAATCATTCACGGATTGTCATAGATCAGTTAGGTTATTCACCGATTGTCCTGACCAGTTAAAAAAAGAACATGGGGCCACATTGCGTTTCAGACAAGATTATGACCATTAACATAGACATAAATAAAAGTATTCAATTGAATTGAATGTTGTTTAACGGCTATCCAATAGAAGGATACACATGGATCCGGAAAATCCTGGGTTCTTTAACGTGCTCGGAAAAGGGAAAAGACATTCCGATACGTGGTATAACCCGGTTTACGTCCCCATCTGACGGACAAGACTAGGAAATTGTCTTTCTCAAGAACAAACCTACGAAACAAAAGTGTGCCGGTGAAGCTTGAGCCCAGTCCTCCGGTTTCAAGTCCGCTGTGTTAGTGTACTCAAGCTAAAGTATGTTACGGTTCTTCCTCTCACTGCCCTCTATCGTGGTGCTGTTTCATTCCTGCCTAGAAAGTAGTATTATGCTCCGGACAAAAATTATAACATTTAAAGGTCAGTAACTCTAACTTGAATGAACTATGCTTCTTACGTTCTGCATTTCCTCTCATTGATATATTAGTATTTTTCAAGTTATGTTATGGACAATAATAACAAATAAAAAGGGCAATAACTCTAAATTGGAATGAAGATAAAGAGTTACGGCTGTTACATTCTGCATTTCCTCTCATTGCCATCTATCATTGTCAAGTTGCATGCCAGTCACATTGGTACGTTTTAAGTAATACTCCAGACAATAATTAAAAGTGTAAAGTTACAAAGGGCAATAACGCAAGTTTCATTCAAATATGTTCAGTCAAGGACGGACTGACAAAGCGGCTACTATAAGCTCCCTGGGAATTTTTCGGGAAGCACTAAACCAGAGATTCTGCGAAGTTTTAAAGTTTGAATCAGAATTATTTTCTTTATAAGTATATGTAAACACAGATCAGTGACCTTCTTGAGGGCTTGATCAAAATACAATTTCAAGTAAGACCAACTAACTGCATATAAGTAGATGGACACTAAGGAAAGAAACCTGGTTACATTCCTCTTATTCTAGAGAGTAATCTATTTTAGTCTATGTGTCAGCAAGAGGCAAGGTGAATTTTATTTAGGACCAATATTTCATGAAGACCCGAGTATAAATGAATCAGAGCAGTAGCTACTTCAAGAATTTCCTAAGTCGCTGTCACCTTCTAGGAAGCCTCACCAACATGAAATGTGCATGTCTCCCTACCCTCGATCACTTCAGTAAAGAAATCAATGACTTTATTTTCAACTTCTTGAGTAGCCATCAGAAACTTTGTTTTATATCTACATAATAGTAAGGTGTGGCAGCCGTTTGGACTTTGCTTGAAGATGCAGGACACTGTTATAGTCGAGCCTGTTTAAGAATCTCGGCTTAGCGATCACAGTGTCGTCCGTGTGCGTATCTGTATCTGTATGTTACACGTTTCCGTCACAAGTGACGATTACAACGCGGGTTGTTTGCGCATTAATTAATATTAAATATACTTGACAATGAATTAAAATGAGAAGAAAAAATGAGTAAAAATGGATAGGAAAGGTAGAAAGAAGATATTCTCAGTCGCTAATTTCGTGGTAGGCCTTCATCATCAATCCTGTCTGGCTACCGTAGCGGCCCCTGGGAATTCACCCAACCAGCATAGCACTGAGAATCACTAGAACCTAACAAAAAATCAACTGGGACAGGGTTTAGAATGAAAGTTTGGAAAGCTTCTGTTTGTAAGATACCAAATCAGGAGCCTCAGCCACAGTGGCTGGTAGACTATTCCAACGACAAACTGTTCTTGGGAAAAAACTAAATTTGAGATAGTCGCTGGAAGAAGATATCTGTCTTAATTTCAAAGAGTGATTGGACCTGGTGCGAGATGATGCAGGTGTCAGGAACTCGGATGCTGGTATGTCCACTAGCCCGTGGATAATCTTAAAGAGCATGGTAAGTTGGCTCTTAGTACGCTTTGATTCCAGGGTCTCCCATTCTAGGTGATCCAACATAGATGTGACACTGCTAGTGTTACTGTAGCGGTTAGTGATGTACCGTGCTGCCCGACGCTGAACCATCTCTACCTTCTTGATGTGCTCTTGGGTGTGAGGGCTCAAAATAGTAGAACAGTACTCTAGGGTGGGTCTTACTAGTGAGAAGTATGCCGAGGACTTTGTTTGTTCGTTGGAAATCCTCAGGTTCCTTCTCAAGAATCCTAGTGTACTGTTCGCCTTCTTGACTGTTTTGTCGATATGGAGGCTCCAATTCATGTCTTTTTGTACTTCCACCCCGAGGTACTTTGCCGAATCCGTGGTCTCTAGGACGTAACCCTCCAGTGTGTAGTTAGAGGCTACCGGTGATCTTGATCTAGAGACTCTGAGGGTGCTGCATTTGTCTGGGTGGAAATCCATGCCCCATATACTTTCCCATTCGGCGAGTCGATCTAGGTCATCTTGGAGGTCAACACTGTCTTGTCTTGTTCTGATCGGTCTGTACAAAATACAGTCTTCAGCAAAGAGGCGAACTCTTGAACGTACGCTGTCTGGAAGGTCATTTATAAAAATGAGGAACAAGATCTACTAGGACCTGTTGCTCTCTTTTCGATAGGAATGCCTTGATCCACATCAGTGTGCTGCCTCTTATTCCATAGTGGGCTAGTTTCCTCAGTAAGTGTTCAGGAGGGACTCTGTCGAATGCATTGGAAAAGTCCAGGATGATCAAGTCATGTTGGACTCCGTTGTTGAGGGCTGTGACTAGTTCATGAACTAGTGTTAGTAGCTGTGTTTCGCAGCTCCATGCTGGCAGTCCGTGAGTATGTGGTGAGCATCCAGGTGCTTGAGGACGTTACTGGTTATGATGTGTTCCTGTATCTTGCAGCAGAGGTTTGTAAGGGATACTGGACGGTAATTGCTGGCCTTGTACTTTTCTCCCTTCTTAAAGATTGTCGTGACGTTTGCTATCCTCCAGTCATTTGGTATCTCTCCAAGTTGTAGACTTCTGTGGAATATGGCCGTCAGGAATGGTGCAATTTCATTGGCTAGTTATTTTAAGATCCTTACAGGAAGCTGGTCGGGTCCACATGCTTTGCTTGGGTTCATCTTCTTTAAGAGCTTTGCAACCCCTTCTATGGTGACCACTATGTCTGACACTGGAGTGAAAGGTGCCCCTGCTGGTGTTGGCATATCAGTTATGTCCTCATTGGTGAATACTGACTGGTAATGGCGGTTAAGTATGTCAGCCTTGTCTTTGGCATCGGCGTATAACTTCCCATTTTCTTTCTGTGGGGCTACTCCGCTGCTTTCCTTCTTCGGGGATTTGATGTAGGACCAGAACCGTTTCTGTTTGTTGGGTCTGTCCTCTTGGCCTGCTGTGTTTCCGACATCAATGATTGTCTCGATGTACCTCCAGTATGACTGTCTCTCTGCTTTCTGAAGATTAGTCTTTGTCTCTCTGTACAGCCTGATGTCTTTGGCACACTTGGACTTTGTTTTCCTTGCAAACAGCTTGTTCCTTTTGCGTATGAGGGTCTTGTCCTTCTTGTCGATCCAAGGTTTGTGGGTCTTGTTTCCTCGCAGCAACTTGATAGGAACATATTTTACCATAAGTATGTGGATATTTGCCTTGAACTCAGTCCAAAGTTGTTCAATGTCCTTGGTACTGGATGTGCTGACGAAGTCTTCTTCTATGGCCCTAAGTTCTTCCCTCATCCCATCGTAGTTGACCTTTTTATACACGTTGACTTTCCTTGGTGGTACCTTGACTCTCATTGGTCGAAGACTGGATTCTATGTAGACTGCTTCGTGGTCTGAAATCCCTGGAATCACCTCAATCTTGTTAATGAGTGTCTGGTTGTTCGTGAAGAAAAGGTCAAGTATGTTCGCAGTTGTTTCTGTAATGCGAATCGGTTCTTCTACGACTTGGTCGAGAAAAGCATCCTTTGTCAGTGTCAGTAACTGATATTATTATATACCTATCAATAATATATACATAGTACCTTCATTTTCTTACAATGGAATACAACAACCTGTATCACACTACAGCGGTTTTTCCAATGATTCGAGCAAGTTTTACCATTGGCAACATCTCATACACTGCTTCGCCAGGTTCCTGGTTGCAATTCTGATCCCGAGGGTGAGATTTACCTATCTCACATGGATAAACTCATGGTGGATTCTTTTTCTTGCATATCAATGACATTTTGTGCATCAACGTCACCATTAACATTTTAATGTTTTTTAACACAATGACGTCATGCATCTGTTCACGTTATTGACGTCATTATTGTTGCGCGTGAATTTTATCTGGACACTAGGGTGAGATGGAAAGGTGAGATGGAAATATCTAGCCCCGGTAAAATGACGGATTTCCTTGTCCGGTATGCAAGAAAACTCTATCTTACAAGACATGTGACTTACGACGTCATGACGTTACGTCGACGTCGCCTTATTCTGGCGTTAAATCAGCAAAGCCATTGATTTTATGCCGGTAATAAACACATAATGGGCGAAAAATAATCCATCATGAGTGATCCATGTGAGATAGGTAAATCTCACCCTCGGGATCAGAATTGCAACCAGGCACTCGGCAGAGCCTCGTCCCTGGTTACAATTCTGACCCTCGGGTGAGATTTCGTTATCTCACATGGATACTCATGATGGATTCTTATAATCTCCCATTTCTGCTCATGTGAGATAGGCATTTTCCTTATGTGAAATTATTAGTATCCATGGACAACGTTTGTGTATTAAAACATTTAAAGGGTCATGACACTGCCAATAATCATCCAACCGGAATATGGTGATGATATGCACAACTAGGCTTGATACTGATCATTCTTGTCAAGTTTCGTTGAAATCCTGCCAGGGGTTTAACACAGCGATGATATGCACAACTAGACCTGAAACTGATCATCCTTAAAAAGTTTCGTTTAAATCCGACCAGGGGTTCAGGAGAAATAGTCAGGACAAAGTTTGTGTATTAAAACCTTTAAAGGGTCATAACTCCACCAAAATCATTCAACCGGAACACGGTGACTATATGTACAACTAGGCTTGATACTAATCATTCCTGCAACGTTTCACTGAAATCAGGCCAAATAAAGGCCCTCTCATCTTAAAGATGTCAAAATATAGCATATTCAGAAAATCAAGGGCCATAACTCCGGTGTAAATGGTCAAATCTGGATGGTTTTCGAATTTATCCGAGCTTTCATTGATATTAACAATCTGGTAAGGTTTGGTAAAGATCTGATGAAAAATAAAGGCCCTAACGTCTTAACGAGGCAAAATATAGCATTTTTCTCTCTCTCTCTGTCTTCCTTTAATTCCAAACCCCTGCTGGAGACCTAGGAATGGCTCTTGTCTATCTGACATAGACGTGTTAATAGAATAAAAGTAAGTAGGTAAAGATTAACAAGAGGTCTATGACCCTGAAGCTCTACTGATAGGTTTCTGATAGCTAGATCAGCATTCCTGTGAAGTTTCATGAAAATCTGTCAAGTAGTTTCAGAGAAGTCGCTACAAGTTTTCATTATATAACTCTGTAAAGAAGATGGCCGCTGGCGGCCATGTTAACGTCAAATCAAAATAATTTTTGACAAGGATTAACATCATGTCATACTGATCATTTTAGAAAAAGTCCCATATCAATATCACTTATAGTTTTCAAGAAGTAGTCGCTACAAACTTGTATTTTGAAAATCTTGAATTTCCGGCCAACCTGAAATGTTGCTAGGATCATTTAGACATCAAGAGCAACTTTCCTGTGAAGTTTCATGAAAATCCGTCAAGTAGTTTCAGAGGAGTAGTCGCTACAACTTTTTACTAAATGACTATGTAAACAAAGATGGCTTCGACAAGGACCAACATCGTTAGAAAAAGTCCCATATCAATATTACTTAAGAGTTTTCAAGAAGTAGTCGCTACAAACTTGTTTTTTAACAAGAGGTCAATGACCTTGAAGCTCTACTGATTGATTTTGATTTCAGGAAGTAGTCGATACAGACTTGTTTTTTGAAAAATTATTTTTAGCTGTGGCGGCCATCTTGAATTTCCGGCCGACCTGAAATTTTGCTAGGATCAATTAGACATCAAGAGCAACATTCATGTGAAGTTTCATGAAAATCCGTCAAGTAGTTTCAGAGGAATAGTCGCTACAAGTTTTCATTATATAACTCTATGTAAACAAAGTTGGCCGCTGACAGCCATGTTTAACATCGAATCAAAACGATTTTTGACAAGGACTAACATCATGTCATGCTGATCATTTTAGAAAAAGTCCCATATCAATATCACTTATAGTTTTCAAGAAGTAGTCGCTACAAACTTGTATTTTGAAAATCTATTTTTAGCCATGGCAGCCATCTTGAATTTCCGGCCCAACTGAAATTTTGCTAGGATCAATTAGACATCAAGAGCAACATTCCTGTAAAGTTTCATGAAAATCCGTCAAGTAGTTTCAGAGGAGTAGTCGCTACAAGTTTTCATCATATAACTCTATGTAAACAAAGATGGCCACTGGCAGCCATGTTTAACGTCGAATCAAAATAATGTTTGACTCTGATAACCATCATGTCATGCTGATCATTTTACAAAAAGTCCCATATCAATATCACTTATAGTTTTCAAGACGTAGTCGCTATAAACTTCTTATTTAAAAACCTATTTTTAGCTGTGGCGGCCATCTTGAATTTCTGGCCGATCTGAAATTGTGCTAGGATCAATTAGACATTAAGAGCAACATTCCTGTAAAGTTTCATGAAAATCCGTCAGTAGTTTCAGAGGAGTAGTCGCTACAAGTTTTCATCATATAACTCTATGTAAACAAAGATGGCCACTGGCAGCCATGTTTAACATCGAATCAAAATAATGTTTGACTCTGATAACCATCATGTCATGCTGATCATTTTAGAAAAAGTCCCATATCAATATCACTTATAGTTTTCAAGAAGTAGTCGCTACAAACTTGTTTTTTAAAAACCTATTTTTAGATCTGGCGGCCATCTTAGATTTCACATCAACATGAAATTTTGCTAGGATCAACTAGACTTCATGGGCAACATTTCTGTAAAGTTTCATGAATATCCATCCAGTAGTTTCAGAGGAGTAGTCGCTACAAATAAAAGTTTACGGACAGACGGACGACGGACGCCGCACAACGGCATAAGCTCTGCTGATCTCTGATCTGTCGAGCTAAAAACAACTCTGGGGCTACTTATGGCGAGTCATGTTCCACTATGCTAACTGCAGAGTTGAACAGCTCTTTATTGGGTAGGGTGGGAATATCTGAGGGAAGGCATTCTAGTGAACTATTGCTTCTGGGGAAGTACGAATACATATAACAGTCGGATGTCGTGCCTATTTCTCTAAATTGAAGTGGGTCTAGATCGTCTGTTCGTCATTGTCATATAGTCCTCAAGTGGGATAGTTACAAGACTGTTGGTTATGTAGAGGGAGAGCCTACTATCTATACGTCGCTGGTCAAGTCTTTTCCATTTCAAGGAGTGGAGCATCTCTGTGACGCTTGAAGTCTGACCATAGCCATGTTTTGCCCAGCGAGATGCCCTGCGTTGGACAGCTTCGATCTGGTTTATGTAACAATCACTGTGGGGAGACCAGATATTGGAGCAGTTCTCGAGCTGCGGTCGGACTAACGTTTTGTAGGCCATAGACTTAAGACTTTACTCCGCTATTACTGGTCCGATCTTGCTGGGTTTCAAACTGCTCCGAGCTTCATTGATATTAACAATCTGGTAAAGTCGGGTAAAGATCGGATGAAAAATAAAGCCCCTATTATCTTAACCAGAAAAACAATAGCATTTTTAACTAAACCACGGGCCAGAACTCCGCTACTACTAGTCTGATCTGGCTGGTTTTCGAACTTGTCCGAGCTTTCATTGATATTAACAATCTGTTGAAGTTTGGTAAAGATCGGAAAGAAAAATGAAGGCCCTATCATCTTAACGAGAGAAAAGTTAACGGACAGACGACGGACAACTGGCCATCCCATAAAAACATGAAACAGAGGGTTTTTATGGGCCTTTATCAGGTGTCTTTATGGGATCATGCTGAAGATGTGTACAAAGTTTCATTGTTGTTGACCTTATACTCAGCCATTCAGTTGTCAGGTAAAAGTTAAGAGACAGACAGATGCACAATATGCTTCATCTGGAAGACTATGTTACCTTTGGGGAGCATTATAGGCTTACTATGCTTTAAACCTCCCATCATCGTGGGTGATTTATTAACAACAAAACAACGTATCTTCTTCAATAATTTATCTATGAAAAAAACATGGTAAAAATAGTACACACAACCTTTTTGATTATATAAATAAAAAACATATTTCTGCACGTTCTATGGAAATACAAAAAACACATTTAATGTATATTATAAAAATGTGTGAACAACTAAGAATCTGACCAAAACAAGTACATGAATTCAAAAAGGCAATAATAAATCCTTTATTGTATGGTTATTTTAAATAAGAGTTTTAAAAGGAAATGAATCCTTTACTGTTATGGTTTAATATGTTAAATGAAAGTTTTAAACAAGCAGAAACTCATGATTAAGCCAAAAATCAAACAAAAATGTTGAAAAGCTATAATAGTTTGACAATTTTTTTCTAATAAAGAATAATCACACACTGATTTTGATATATATTTAAATGCTTGTTTGATGTTGTTTTTTTGTTTTTTTAAATTCATGAACACATTTGTGTGTGATTAATAATTAAACAGTTAAATAATTATCATGTCATATTTCTACGATTACAGAGATTCTAAAAAGAAAATGTATAATATAAATATTATCAACTATGGAGTCACACTTTGCACAAAAAATATATAAACTTCCAAAGCAGTATTAAATGATACATGCATGCATGTCAAGACAAATCCACTTAATACAGAAAGTATTCACTCTAAGACAATTAAAGTTCAGTAAATAGTTTTAAACTTAAAATGAATTGAATTGGGTTTTAAGGCACACCAACTCATGAAAAGGTTATATGGCGCCTAACAGGCATGAACATGCCAGGCTCATCTTCCATGTACATCGAGATAAAATATGGAAAATGGGCCTAGAACCTTTTCACCCTGAACTGCAGAGTTGCTGCAAATTCTATCGTAGAAACTCCATTTACGCTGGAGCCACGTTTATTGTTTTTCTGCCACTGCTCTTTTGATGCAAGCGAGATAGCACCTTAAATCAATGCAGGGATCATGATGAAGACCTTTAATGAACATGAACAACAAATGATAAAATGAACATGAATTTGGGGGGATTCTACCCCTCTGCCTACCCCTCCAAAGGGATCTGCAGTGGCCCTATTCTTTGCCCCGTGACCAAACGGGGGCACCTGGGAACAACTCAAAATGAACCAAGTTAAGCACCAACAGTGAATTTTAACAGAAAACTCTAGGTAAAAAGAGGTGATAATTCAAATAAAATACATGGCATAGTTATGTTTCTTACCATAAGGCAATGAACATGTGTGCCAAGTTACACAATTTTCTGACAAATGAGGAAAAACAAAAACTTAAACCAAAAAGTCAAAGCGCATAGAAGACAGACAGACAGACAGACGGAAATTGCCAAACTATAAGCCTGGATTTGCTACGCAATCCGGCTAACAAAAACTATTGTCAAATCCTATCTCTGCATCTGTGTATGTTCTTCTAATTAACAAAGAGAAGATGCTTATGTCCAGTGGTTAGCACCCTAGTATAGTGACCCTGGGGTCGCAGGTTCTACCCCGGGCCTCAACAGTCTTTTGATGAAATTGTAAAGCAATGTCCTCATCTCAATATGACATCTGTATAAAACAACATTTTAAAGGACAAACGCAATCTTGATTTTATTTTAAACTCGCTGTGTTTACATAACCTGCACATTTGCAATATTAGGATTCTTTGAATAGCAATTGTTGAATATATATTCCATCAATTATAATTATATTTATGCCTACGGCAGAATAACAAAGACAACTGAAGAACTCCCAAATTGATTTACCTATTATTTATGTGAAAACTACTTTAAAATTGCCATGTGAACCCTTAAATGGCATTGAATTTATCGTTACAAACTCAACATTATTATATCACATATAATGTGATTACAAAACTTACTAACACCAGGTTTTTAATACTGATTACTACATCCATGGAACACATGTAAATTAAGAATGTTTTATGTACAATGTATATGGCCCCACCAAAAATATGGACAGATATGTTCATAAAATGAAATATTGCATTAATCATGATCTGATATAGTCACTGTTTATATGAATGATGCGTCTAGAATGGATGTGTATCAGTATTACAATTGAATGTTGTTTAACGGTTCATCAACACAGTATCAATATTACAAGAAAAGGTTCATTCATTTGACTCAGTTCTGGAGAAACATAACCTGTACATTCTTCACAATTCGTTTCAAGCCTTAAAAAGCTGTATATTAACATAAAAAGTTACCCCCCGCCCCTCCTCCGACACTCTTTCCCCGCCCCTAATAGCGCTGGAGTCCATAATTATCAGAATAAAACCACCGACATTTATAACAAAAATATATAATATATTTTACTTAAAATAAAGGTGTCTTAAATATGATTTGTTCGGACACATTATGTGTTTATACTAGTTTTACATTTAAAACATAAAACCGATTTGTTCTCGATTTTTCTCGATCTTGCTCTGAACTACCATTACCAAAGAATATTCAACAATATTCTGCATTTTTTATTATAGAAATCTGTCTGAATATACAATACTTTATACACAATATAGAATTGTAAAAATCACAACCTCCAACTCGAGTTACATGTTTACAGAATTTTACACACTTGTAGCTACTATTTTGCTAATGTGACTCAGTAAAATTTCACGGCAAGATCTTTCTTCTATTTATATGAATAGCTGTTCATCTTCTAAAAGTTTCAGATAACACATGTTTACTTCTGTTTCTTAACTGTTTATGTCCATTTCAGATACCTCAATCGTCAGGATATTTTATGAAACTGCCCACAGCTAATCATCTGGAACTAAAACTTTATTGAAACTGTCCACTACTAGTTGGTTCATCAACAGAAGCTGTCTATTTCCTGGAACTCATTAAGAGCCTTGATTGGTTCAATCCTCTTCTTGCCGGCACTCTTACTGATGCGACCGATCGGTGGGTCGTCACGACGCACCAGCGGCTTCTTCTCTGGAGGCTTCATCTTCCATGCAACAATTGTCTGTCAAGAGAGAGAACATTTGTAAATAGTGATAAGGTGTAGCACACCCATTGCAACACAGAAAATGTCGGCCTGGGGTAGAGGGAGAGAACATTTGTAAATAGTGATAAGGTGTAGCACACCCATTGCAACACATAATGTGTCGGCCTGGGGTAGTCACATAATGGCGTCAATCAATAATTCTCATTTCTTTTTGTAAACAAGAGGTCAATGACCATGAAGCTCTACTGATTGATTTTGATTTCAGGAAGTAGTCGCTACAGACTTGTTTCTATTTTTAGCCGTGGCGGCCATCTTGAATTTCCGGCTGACCTGAAATTTTGCTAGGATCAATTAGACATCAAGAGCAACATTGCTGTGAAGTTTCATGAAAATCCGTCAAGTAGTTTCAGAGGAATAGTCGCTACAAGTTTTCATTTTATAACTATGTAAACAAAGATGGCCGCTGACAGCCATGTTGAACATTGAATCAAAATAATGTGCGACTCCGATAACCATCATGTCATGCTGATCATTTAAGAAAAAGTCCCATATCAATATCTCTTATAGTTTTCAAGAAGTAGTCGCTACAAACTTATTTTTTAAAAATCTATTTTTAGCCATGGTGGCCATCTTGAATTCCCGGCCGACCTGAAATTTTGCTAAGATCAATTAGACATCAAGAGCAACATTCGTGTGAAGTTTCATGAAAATCCGTCAAGTAGTTTCACAGGAGTAGTCGCTACAAGTTTTCATTATATAACTCTATGTAAACAAAGATGGCCACTGGCAGCCATGTTTAACGTCGAATCAAAATAATGTTCGACTCGAAAAACCATCATGTCATGCAGATCATTTTAGAAAAAATCCCATATCATTATCACTTATAGTTTTCAAGAAGTAGTCGCTACAAACTTATTTTTTAAAAATCTATTTTTAGCTGTGGCGGCCATCTTGAATTTCTGGCCGATCTGAAATTTTGCTAGGATCAATAAGACATCAAGAGCAACATTCCTGTGAAGTTTCATGAAAATCCGTCAGGTAGTGTCAGAGGAGTAGTCGCTACAAGTTTTCATTTTTTAACTCTATGTAAACATAGATGGCCGCTGACAGCCATGTTTAACATTGAATCAAAACAATTTTTGACACGGACCAACATCATGTCATGCTGATCATTTTAGAAAAAGTCCCATATCAATATCACTTATAGTTTTCAAGAAGTAGTCGCTACAAACTTGTATTTTGAAAATCTATTTTTAGCCATGGTGGCCATTTTAAATAGCCGGCCAACCTGAAATTTTGCTAGGATCAATTAGACATCAAGAGCAACATTCGTGTGAAGTTTCATGAAAATCCGTCAAGTAGTTTCAGAGGAGTAGTCGCTACAAGTTTTCAATATGTAACTCTATGTAAACAAATATGGCCACTGGCAGCCATGTTTAACGTCGAATCAAAATAATGTTCGACTCGGATAACCATCATTTCATGCTGATCATTTTAGAAAAAGTCCCATATCAATATCTCTTATAGTTTTCAAGAAGTAGTCGCTACAAACTTCTTTTTTAAAAATCTATTTTTAGCCGTGGCGGCCATCTTGAATTTCCGGCCGACCTGAAATTTTGCTAGGATCAAATAGACATCAAGAGCAACATTCGTGTGAAGTTTCATGAAAATCCGTCAAGTAGTTTCAGAGGAGTAGTCGCTACAAGTTTTCATTATGTAACTCTATGTAAACAAAGATGGCCACTGGCAGCCATGTTTAACGTCGAATCAAAATAATGTTCGACTCGGATAACCATCATTTCATGCTGATCATTTTAGAAAAAGTCCCATATCAATATCTCTTATAGTTTTCAAGAAGTAGTCGCTACAAACTTATTTTTTAAAAATCTATTTTTAGCCGTGGCGGCCATCTTGAATTTCCGGCCGACCTGAAATTTTGCTAGGATCAAATAGACATCAAGAGCAACATTTGTGTGAAGTTTCATGAAAATCCGTCAAGTAGTTTCAGAGGAGTAGTCGCTACAAGTTTTCATTATATAACTCTATGTAAACAAAGATGGCCGCTGGCAGCCATGTTTAACGTCGAATCAAAAAGATTTTCGACAAGGACCAACATCATGTCATGCTGATCATTTTAGAAAAAGTCCCTTATCAATATCTCTTATAGTTTTCAAGAAGTAGTCGCTACAAACTTATTTATTTTAAATCTATTTTTAGCTGTGGCGGCCATCTTGAATTTCCGGCGAGCCTGAAATTTTTCTAGGATCAATTAGACATTAAGAGCAACATTCTTGTGAAGTTTCATGAACATCCGTCAAGTAGTTTCAGAGGAGTAGTCGCTACAAGTTTTTACTATATAACTCTATGTAAACAAAGATGGCCGCTGGCAGCCATGTTTAACGTCGAATCAAAACGATTTTTGACAAGGACCAACATCATGTCATGCTGATCATTTTAGAAAAAGTCCCATATCAATATCAATTATAGTTTTCAAGAAGTAGTCGCTACAAACTTGTATTTTAAAACTCTATTTTTAGCTTTGGCGGCCATCTTGGATTTCACATCAACATGAATTTTTGCTAGGATCAACTAGACTTTATGGGCAACATTTCTGTAAAGTTTCATGAATATCCATCCAGTAGTTTCAGAGGAGTAGTCGCTACAAATAAAAGTTTACGGACAGACGGACGACGCGCCATGGCATAAGCTCTGCTGGTCTCTGATCAGTCGAGCTAAAAAAGGCATTTCACTAATTTAAAGTGCTATTTTTGGTTTATATCACATTGCTGATCTATTTGTTACATTTTTCAAGCATTGTCATGTTAAAATTGAGTTTTTAATTTATTTTGCTTATATGGAAATGAGTGTATAAATGCAATATTATGGCATCTCAGTGTTTATGTTTTTAAAGGGAGCATTCATTCATGAGACAAGTTCTTTCTTAGAAGATACATGACCCCAATTTTTCTGTGGATTTTTTGGAAGAATATGTGTTATTTGCGATGAAAATGTAAGTTATTCATTTTTAATTTGGGTCTAGAATGACAACATGGCATTTAAATTTTAATTCACACACAACTCAATGCAACAATCATTGGGCGTGTTACACCATAAGGGAGAAAGTGAGCAAGGGAGAAAACAGTTGTATAGTGATGAAGGAGAAAGTGAGCAAGGGAGAGAACATTTGTAAATAGTGATAAGGGAAAAGTGATCAAGGGAGAGAACAGTTGTATAGTGATAGAGGACAAAGTGATCAAGGGAGAGAACAGTTGTATAGTGATAGAGGACAAAGTGATCAAGGGAGAGAACAGTTGTATAGTGATAGAGGACAAAGTGATCAAGGGAGAGAACAGTTGTATAGTGATAGAGGACAAAGTGATCAAGGGAGAGAACATTTGTATAGTGATAGAGGACAAAGTGATCAAGGTAGAGAACAGTTGTATAGTGATAGAGGACAAAGTGATCAAGGGAGAGAACATTTGTATAGTGATAGAGGACAAAGTGATCAAGGTAGAGAACAGTTGTATAGTGATAGAGGACAAAGTGATCAAGGGAGAGAAGTTATATAGTGATAAAGGAGAAAGTGATCAAGGGAGAGAACAGTTGTATAGTGATAGAGGAGAAAGTGAGCAAGAGAGAAAACAGTTGTATAGTGATCAAGGAGAAAGTGATCAAGGGAGAGAACAGTGGTATAGTGATAGAGAAGAAAGTGAGCAAGAGAGAAAACAGTTGTATAGTGATCAAGGAGATAGTGAGCAAGAGAGAAAACAGTTGTATAGTGATCAAGGAGAAAGTGAGCAAGAGAGAAAACAGTTGTATAGTGATCAAGGAGATAGTGAGCAAGAGAGAAAACAGTTGTATAGTGATAAAGGAGAAAGTGATTAAGGGAGAGCAAAGTTGTATAGTGATAATGGAGAAAGTGATCAAGGGAGAGAAAAGTTGTACAGTGATAAAGGAGAAAGTGATCAAGGGAGAGAACAGCTGTATAGTGATAAAGGAGAAAGTGATCAAGGGAGAGAAAAGTTATATAGTGATAATGGAGAAAGTAATCAAGGGAGAGAACTGTTGTATAGTGATAAAGGAGAAAGTGATCAAGGGTCTTATTCATGGTACAAAATGCCTTTTTTTTGTCTACATATTTTTTTCCTATATAAAATGAAAAAGTATTAAAATCAATGGTGCAATGACACCTATAGTGATCAAGGGAGAAAACAGTTTTAGGGTTGTATGGCGATGCACAATACTTCATGAAATATTCCATAGTTTCAACACAATTATTTTGAGTAGACGCCTCGCTTTTGATCACAAATAAATAGTTTTCTCATTCGGGACATAATATTGCACTTTTAACGTGGAAACCCTTTTTGAATGGAAGTGTATGGTTGACTTTTTATCGCTTTTTATAATTTAAATCACACAACTGACATCAATGAATTTTAGTAGGTCTATACACAAATGAAATCTTACCTTCTTTCCAACTTGTTTATACTGAAATATATAAAAAGCATAAAATTATTCAACATAAAAACAAACAGATTCTCAAACTTGTTTTATTCATACAAAGAAATGCACTCATATGATTAATACATGTCAACATAGTGTTTTAGTTCTTTCCTATGATTTTCGTTTTTCTATTTTTAGGCAATCCAAAGCTTTTTTTCCATATGAGATACCTACCCTGTAAGTTTCATCGCAATACTTCATTCCTAACAGAAGTTATTGAGCAGAAACCGTTTTTCTATTTTTAGTAACAGCGACTCAAATTTAAAATTTCAGGTATTATTGACTAAGGGATATTCTATTAAAACATACAGGGAACCCCAGGAAGGCACTTTTGAAATTGAACATCCACCCACAAATGCAAATTGAGTTTAATGAATTAACATTTCGGGAAAATATGGTTCAGTCAGAGATGTTTATAAATTGCCTTCCTAGGTCTGAGGTATGTTTTAACTGAATAGCCCTAATTTTTTTGTTTGTTCATTAACCCTTAGCCCGCTAAGGGCGACTATAATAGCCTTTGCGTCCATTGTAAACCCAGATCAGCCTGCAAGTACGAGTAACCCTTTTTAACATAAATGGAATGGTCAAAATTTAAAGAAAGGACAGTCCATTATACATTCATAGCGGGCTAAGGGTTAAAGTGACTATTTCTACTATAGCTTTATATTCATAAAGTACTATTTCAACAGGCTGATTTGCTTTCATGGTTTATAATCAGCTCCCATCTATAGAATATGATTCCCAGAAACCTACAGGACTGCTTCAGATATAAATTAACTAAAAGTGTGACAGTTACCTTTGTAGAAGCTACATAACAAGCCTTCACTGTGAGGACTACAGCATTCATCAAGTTCTTGCCGGCCGTGATCAACGATGTGGCACTGTCAAGCTGAAAGACATCGACATACCTATTATTTACTAGAAGTATTATTTATTAGAATACTTAAATTTAGGAGTCCAGGTACAGCAGTTGATAGCCCACCCGATTCTCAAAATTGTGATTCCTGTATCGCTGAAATACATTAAGGAGGTTGGCTGGGAAAGGATGTAGTGATGAGATTTTTTTTAAATTCATATTTAAAGCTTCTTTGGTATAATTTAGATTCAAAATTATCAAAAAAAGGCTAGGTCACCACGCTTTTTTCCCCACTAGACGTCATTGAAGAAGGCACATATTTCTAACTCCAAATTTCACTAAAAAGAGGAAAAATATTGTCATTGAACATTTTCTCAATTGTTTTCATAACATTACGTTTATTGAAAAACAACAATTAATTTGTGATTGCATATATACATATCTTTCAAATCATTCAAAAGCAATTGTAATCCTCGTTCGTCTTTTTACTTTAAAAAGCAAACATATATGGACCGTACCCCAACCACTTTTGTTTTTACCGAAAAATTAATTCAAGATAAAAAAATATGTTCTAATGATCAACTTTTTTTAAAACTTGTATATGTCAAGGTCCTATGACATTTCTTTCAAAACAAGTAAAAAAATATATAGGTCACCAGGCTTCTAATGATTTTTTATTAAAAATTCTTTGAATTACACCCATTTTGGAGTTATTTTGACATTTTCAATGTAAAATACTGTACACACAATATTGACATGGAGATCGAAAATAAAATTAGTTCAGTATCTACTTTTATATATGTATTCCACTACTGAAAAACAAAAATCTGATTTATTCTATAGCAAAAGGCTAAATTCTACTCAGAGCTACCCACATACCCTATTTTGTTGACAACAAAAAATTATCACAAATGACGGAAATAATATGAAAAAAAAAGATTTGCTTAAAATTCGGTATGTTACCATCTTAAATCCTACATTATATCCATATCTATTAGAATGGAAAAAAATGAAACAATTCTTTTGTCAAATAAAACCATGATTTAAAAATAAAATGTTTAGACTTGAAAATGTCAAAACTTGCCCAGCCAACGTCCTTAACATATGTATTATTTATTAGCCAGTTCAGGGCTCTTTTGTTTTGGAGTTAATACAGGGAAAGTTTTAAATGTAAGCGATTCAGTTCTTCCTTTTGTTGTTGCATTGTGGGTCAGTCCGCTCACCAAATAAGAAGGGTACATCACCTATCAAACACTAAGGAAATCTCTTGTCCAAAGATGTGAGTGACTTTATTCTTATTAAAACCTCCATACCCCAGACACAATAAGTTCTCCACCAACACTCTGTACATCTGCCTTCACTTTACTGGTGATGTTCAGCTGGTGACAGTACAAGGCAATCCTCTGGAGGTACGCTAGAAGATCTTTCTTTGATGATGAATCTGGACACTGAAATATTTATGTTACAAAATGAATATCTGGCACGGAAGTAAAAAATATTTTCAATGTTAATCAAAAAGCAGTCGTTGACCGCCATATCCCACATTGAAGAACATTTTTTATGTAAATGGAGTAAATTTTATGAAACAATTGCAGATGGTATGTAGGAGTTGAGTGGAATGCTGTACAAATGGAATGAATGGTGTTTTACGGCACGGCCACATTTGAAAATTCCTGTGAAGTCCACTAATACTTTTTATACCTTTAATTGTTGAAAACTCCACCTAATATTTATAAGTTGTAGAAAATGTCCACTGACCTGTTCTGCAATTTTATTGGCAAGGGCATCTAGTTTGCTGCCGGCTTCTGAGATCTTCTTGGCGGCATTGATAACATCCATCGTGCTCTTCAGGGGGCCTCGGCCTCTGTAATAGGCAAAATGGCATTTTCAACATGATGAATAAACCAATTTGGGTTTCAATTAGTATTTCACAAATAAAATAATTATAATGTGAAACTTCGCTTTCGTTATTATTTTGTAGAAAGTTAAAACCAAATCAGCATATTAACTATCACGGCCTCTGTAGGCTTTTACAAATTGAAGAGAAAACCAACAAATCTAATCATCTCCATAGTGAAAACTAAACATTTGGTGCCATCGAATACATAAATGTTTTCTCATCAACCGATGAATAAGCTGTGTTGGTTGTTTACCTGGTAAAATCTGTCATCTCCATCATAATCATGCACATCTGTTTGGCGATCACGATGATGTCGTTACCACGGTCGTCCCACTTGGCCACCTCCATATCCAACTTGGCCTTCTCCGCACGGAACATCTCAAACTGGGCCTGAATATAACACAATACAATATTTGTACACAGATATGATATTTAATAGCAATGACAGATTTCTAAATTTGGAAATTGGTTTCCCTGTGAAATCATATCAATTCTTAATTTCCATCTTTGTCAGGCAGTTTTTTTAAACCATACAAAGCATGTTTATCTAAAAGATACCGAAGAAGAAATATAATACCTGATAACTAACACTTTTTATACCTGCATCTTTTTTTAAATTTGAATGATTTTTTACTATTTTAAAATTATTTTTCCCCCATCTGATTTGTGAGGTCAAATTGTAACTATAAGCGTGTTCCATGGAACACTTGTGTTGCCTGCTGTGTGCTAATTTCATCAAGTACAATCCAACTATCAAGTTGGTAGACAGGGGGTGGCAATCTTTTTTGAATTATGGAGCCGATTTGTTTTTAATTGTTAAAGTCTATGAAAAATGGCATATCTCTGCATTGGATAACTGAAGGAGGAAGAGAATAAAGTTGCATGACCATATATGTTTTGCCAAATCATGAGCTATGTTAGGATGTAGGTTAAAATTTTATGAAAGGGGCCATAACTCGCCAAAATGAAAGTCAGAGGTATTTGACATGTCAACGGCATCGAATAATTGATATGAAATGACTGTATAAAGTTTTATGAACATAGGCCAGTATTTTGTCAAGTTACGAGCCAGGTTAAAGTTTTATGAAAAAGGGCATAACTCTGCCAAAATGAAGATCGGAGTTATTGGACATTTCTAACAACATTTGTTTTGGTAAGATAAATATATATGTGTGTGAAGTTTCAGGACCATAGGTTAAATACTTTTCAAGTTATAGTCATGGTTAGGTTGCAGGTTAAAGTGTGACGGACGATGACAGACAAAGTGATCCCTAAGTGTCTGCTATGCTAAGCACAAATATACTTTTAACTAGAAATGTGTCCATGGGACAGGGACGCCCCCACTGAAAACAATCGGTGTAAAACATAAAATATAGACGAAAATGGGGCCATAACTCTGGTGATACTGGGTCGATTATGACTCCGAAAAGATATGCACATCTTGATATCATAGGTAAGCATCCTGTAAAATTTCGAAGCAATCGGCTAAATATTGTGGGAGGAGATAGACACTCAAGTTATTTTCACATAAAATTTGACGAAAAAAGGCCCATAACTCCGGTAATACTGGGTCGATTTTGATGCCGAAACGATATGCACATCTTGACATCATAGGTAAGCATCTGTAAAGTTTCTAAGGAATTGGTTGAAAAGTGTGGGAGGAGATACACACAAACTTTTCGGGACGGAAGGACATGGCTAACGCTATATGCCCCCTCACCATTCGGTGGTAGGGGTATAAAAATAGCATTCTTACAAATCTCTATAAAAAAACTTTAATCTCTTACCTGGATTTTCTCCCTTTCCTCCTGTGGCAGTTCTCTCATCATGGCTCGGTCAGATTTACCTTGGACGTCATCAACATCTGTCTGGTAGCTCGCTGTGGGAAAATAAGGTTGTATAAGAATATCAATTCCAAATGGTGCATACAATAAGGCAGCATAAATTGCTGATATAGCTATAAAGGCAAAAAACTCTTGTCTCTAGGATTAACCCTTTTGTGTTTGTGATGTCGTTTGCATTGTATATTACTTTTGCCTTTTTGTTTGTCTGTTTGCGTGTTTGTTTTTGTGTTTTGTGGTTGACTGTCGTCCTTGAATGCTGCTTTCCCTGTCCGATATTTTTATCCTTCTTAAAGTCACAGCGGCAAGACTGGGCCTATCTTTATTTTAACAAATAATGCATGACCTTTTTCAAGTCAATATCATTCACCAGAAAGCATTTCTATACTGTATAGAGTCAAACAATGTGTTTTGGATGACCTTTCATAGCCCAATCAAGTCGTAACTCATATTTACTATTTATAACCTAACAACTGTCAAATATCAGTCTCTTAAACCAGTATTAAAGAAGTTCTGGTCACTAAAATGGTTCGCTTAAATAAATTACATAACCTACAATTTACAGCAACATGTAAATGAGACTTACATCTACTTCTGGTATCATAATGATCGGCCTCCTCTTCCAGGTCTGTGTCGGTATCCAGTTCTTCTGGCGCCTACAAAACAAGATACGCCACAGTGTCAGAGTTTTGAACTAGAACTATCACTGAAGATTATGAATACCCCAGCTTTTTTGCTCTAGCCGATGATGGGCAAAATCAAGAATAATAAATGTCTAAAATATCTGTTAATTTCTTAATGTGAACGAAGTTTTAATTAAAACATAATTTTATATAAAAAAATTGCAGAATCGAAAAAACATTAATGCAGAGACACATCATTTCATCACGTGAGAACTGTATGTTAGATGTAATAACAATCCATAAAAGTGTTAAAGTGTAAGCCACACGTTCATTATGGAGTGAAAAACACTAAGTCAAATAAAGGGCCGTGATTCTGTAATAAATTAGGCAATCAATGATAGGTGATGTACAGGGACAGAAGTTCATCAGTTGTTATGAGTATATGAAGTGTGGGCACAGTCCGTTCAAACGTGTTTGAGATATGTAAAGCCTAGGTCACACCTACACGTTCTGGCCACACGTTCTGCCACGATCTAAGAGAACGTGGCTACTCGTGAGAGAACGTGAATCGCATCGTAGCTGAACTTGAGTGATCCTGTCAACTATTGTCAACACGTGGTAGGTCGGGGGGTGGACACGTTCATTTTAAACCGTTCAAAATGGACGTGGCAGAACGTGTGACTTTTAATAGAACGTGTGAATGCGTAGTAGATCGTCGTAACTCTGGGCTCGTCGTAGTGCTTCCGCAGTAAGAACGTGGTGGCAATCGTGCGTGGACGTAGCTGATCTTGGTACAACGCGACAGTAATGACACGTTCTATCACGACGATACTATGACCAGCCACGGTCAAAAGTCACACGTTCTCCCACGATCTATTAGAACGGGGACGATCGGTATAGAACGTGGCAGAACGTAGCCAAGAACGTGTAGGTGTGACCTGGGCTTAAGTATTAAAAATGCGACGGGACGCGATAGTGACGGGATGCGACGGGACGTTACGGGCAACGCGATTTCTTTATAGCCCCACTTCACTTTGTGAAAGCGGGGGTATAATTAATTTTTAATTAATATTATATAGATACATTTAGAAAGTTGGCCCAACCTCAACGCTTCCTGCTGTTTCTATTTATGATTAGAAATCAAGAGTATGTTTAAATTAATATTTGTATTGTTGTTTAATGTTTCAATAACACTTTTATGGTAGGTTCCAGACTGAGGAAGGATTAAGATTAATCTAGGATTATCTTATATGAAATAAATTCCCTTAGAACTTTACATAGACCTGAATTAAGAGATCATTTAAGAGAAGAGCAAGATTGGTTTCTTAACACAGGTGGTTTTCTTAATGCAAGTGTATTTTAATTTAAAATTATACAACTGTGAACTTAAACTGTGGTCTCTTGAAGCTGGTGGTCACATAATAGAGGTGGTCTCTTGGACAGGTTTGACTGTATCTGGTGCCATTATAACCTACCCTGTTCATGAGGACAGCCTGTCTGATGTCTCGTACACCATCATACACCAGTCTGCTGGCATCGATAAACTCATTCTCGTCAATTCGGTCGGGGGTATTCTGGGATAGTGCATCAACGGCAAGCTCGACCCTCTCAGCAAAGTTTGGCATAACTGAAGTGTGAAGGAAAGTCTTCGTTTATACAGCAGCATTTAAGAGACACATGGCAATCTTGCTTTTTAAAAGCTTGCAGCATCCCGTTTTTTATTTGTTTTCTTTTTAATACATAACTTGCTTATTTGCAAATCGAATAGTTCAAAGCAATTCTGTTTAATTATTACTAATTGTTAATTATACTGCACCAACATATATTTAAAACCTATGGCAAAATAACGAAGAAAAAATAGACCAAATCTTTTTACCTTTTATTTAATTATAAAATTATTATTAATTTGTAAAATTTAATGCTTGATATATAATTTAGGATTGCCATGTGTCCCATTAAATTAACATCTTAAGATGGGAGGAATACAATTGTATAAATATATCTTCATTACAAGACAGTGGAAGAAGGAAAGCATTTTCTTTATAAAAACACTTTAATAGGATAATATTGTAGTAAAATTAAGCGAAGAATGCAAAGTACTCTACGATGTAAAATATTTTCCTTTAGTTATGATAATGCTGGTATTTTAAACCAATTCACCTTGATCTCGGAGTAGTATGACTGCCTCCATCACTCTGTCTGTGTACGGTCCTGGTTCATAGTTGTCCATCTCAGCCGACACAACGTTGCACACTCGGGCTGACCGGCCACGGATTGCACCGGCTGTCCGGTCCAGTGTATCGGCATCTCCCTCCTGCAGGGCAAACACACACCGGTTCACATCCTCCAGAATATGGCTTTCTGCAATAAAAACAAGAATGGTGAATATTTAGCATGAAAAAAAGTAGACAATGTTTAAAGCAAATGTTTAAAATATCACAAGTTCCATATCAAAATCCAGCGGGTTTTTTTGGCTGTTTTTATAGCCGTTATTGGACTGTATTCCCGATGTCAAATATTTTGAGACAAAAATTCCAAATTGGAAGAAGGAAAAAAGAAGCATTAGTGTGGCAAGTACTGAGAACAAAACACTTTTAAATGGCTCTGTTGACATTAGTGTAATGGAAACAGCATTAAAGGCAAAATTATTAAATGAGTTAGTAGCTCACTGCTGTCTTATGACGATGTTAGGCCGACATTCACCGAATAGGGATAGGGAAGCTGTATACAGTTGGTTATTCGTATGGCGCATCTAAAGTATGCAATGGCCAGTAGCCTAGTAGTGGCATAGTAGCTTGAATAGAGTAACATAAGGTACTATGTGGAGGCTGTTTCACAGCAATAGACAATAACATGACAATATCAGCAATGTCCCAGAAACAGTGCAATCCAAAAGTAAGAAAGAGAAACATCAGGTGAACTGCCGGTGAACAGCAAGAGTCGTCGGAGAAACGGAATATACAGCGAGGCTCCAGCAGAAAGTAGGTCAAGACAAATCACCATCCAGTAGGAGGGACAAAAGCAGAGCTGGCGGAAGACGGAGTAAGAGAAAGCGAAAGAAAGGAGCAGATAAAAGGATTATTAAATGAATGTTTTACTCTATTTTTCCCAAACTATGAATATGATATCAGAGAAAGATCTATTACAACATATTTTGTCATGGATTACTAATGCCTGAATTCCTCAACATCTACAAGTATGAGTTAGCTTGGTATTACATTTTGTAGGTACTACATCCGGAGAAGATACTGCTTTTCTCTTTTTGCAGTCAGCAAGGCCATCTGTAAAAATTAATTTTTTGCTGTTTCCCGACCCAGGATTTTATAAGTGGGTAGCTAGGTAGGTAGGTGAATTTTTTTTTTGCTAAAGAGTACAAAAACGTAAGAAATTAAAGAAAAATATACTAAAAACAGTAAAAAAAAAATTTGGTAAATAATTGCTATGAAAAATTTAGGCAGGGCCCTTTTTGGTGGGTAGGTTGGGAAACAACAAACCAACAATTTTTTATCGTCGGCCCAAGTATAAATCTAAAATGTTAAGATTTTTTTTGGTATGTTTACGAGTTCTGTGCTCAAATTCCGGGAGCATTTTCAAACGACGAAGAAGTCCTTGTTCAGTTATGAACAACCAATATTAAATACCCACCCGAGACAGCGAGGAAATCATCGATGGTCGTGATGTCATCTACGGCGTCGGTCAACAGTCGCACCTGGTTTTCCCATGCGTCCTTGAACACGTCCATGTTCTCCTGTGCAACCTTTGACCTAGGACGGGCAGCAAGAACTCGAGCAGCATTGATCACCTGAGAGACAGATCGGAACGGAATATTTCATTTTACTGGAAACTGAATTTTCAGAAAAACAATAAAATGATTAAAGTATGTTAAAACTATGTGTTTGTTTTTATCTTGGCCGTATATAAATGACTATTCAAGTAAAGTTATTCAAGTTTTCCGACCAAACTGTTTCATAAACAATATTTCAACTGTACTGAACATTTTGGTCAAATTGTGTATTTGCACATTTTAAATGAAACTGAAGAACATTTTGTTAAACTGAAATTTTAACTCCAAATGTTGGAACAGCATGCAAACATTCCTATCTGCCTACCTGTGGACACAGCTTCTCAATCTCGGCTGCAGCCAGTCTCACCATCTTGACTCCCTCTTCATTACTTGACATGGAACATGCCAAGTTGGCCACCTGTATAGATATATAGACGTAGAATTCAGATGGACAAATAAAATACACGGTAAAATTGAACACTGAAGCAGAAATAACAGCCAGCCCAGCAGTGTTAAGATTGGTAACTTTAGTAAAGAAAAGCTTAATACCTTGTATGTAATCAATGGGATTTAGTGTTTTAACAGATATAGCTGCTAACCTACATATGACACAAATCTGTGACTTATGCCAGAGCTGCAAACGTCAGAACACAAACAGAAGATTACAACTTCCTGAATCTCCATCAATTACCTAAATTTACTGATAAGAACACTTTTTTATTAAAATGTTCGGTATTAGCACTAAATATCTAACAAAGGTGATTTGAAACTCTATTTTCCTTCATACCATTAGATACCTTGTTTGACGCTCAGCATATAAAGGGTAGTGCTATGACTGGTTGGCCCTGTGTCAGTGTGACTGGGTGGGGTATCATGTCATGTATCTATGGTGTGGTATTCCAGTGTGACAGCACTAAAGCTCTCTGCTACAAGTAGGCACCATTGTGATATGATTGGAAGATTGCTGAACTCTGTTAAACCATATACATACATACATACACTCTCTACCTCCCAAAGATTCTTCAATCACTTCAATACCACATCATTTAATTTCTACACAAATTGCAGGTATATACACTGTATTTTCATCTTCTCATCTTTCCTTGCACTCTAATCACTTACCTCGACTAATTTGTTGGCATGGTCAGCGAACACCTGTGCATACTCTTCCACCCCTCTCTCATCCCCAGCCTTCGCAGCCTCGATCAGCACCAGTAAAGGCACGTTGGTCTCCAGGAAGGAGTCAGACACGTGGTCAACTACAGCCTTACGTAACTGGCAACACGAGAAAGCACATCATGTAAGCATAATTTATAAAAGAACTAGATCAAGTACTACTGAGTGGTACATTTGCAAAAACGTGTTCAATATGCCCCAAGTTTCCAAGGAATTTAAGAATTTATTTCATTTTTATATTTTTTTGTTGTACGAAAACTGCAATGTTATTATTGCAGTTTGTTATTATTATAAAAGGTGACTGAAAGTAATATAAGCTTCTGATAACAAGTTGTACCGGAATATTTTTTTTGATAAATCATGTTGGTTATGTTTAAAGGAAGCTTTAAAATGAAATTGAGGATGTATGTTCATAAGAAAGTAATTCATGACTAAATGCCATAATTTACCTGTCTGCGTAGATCCTTTGTCTTCTTACACATGTTGTCAATAGCTCTGTCGAGTGCCTCACTTGGTTCCTTCCTACCAGCCTGTAAACAACAGAAACAGGGGAGATATCACATATCTGTTATATGCTCAGTCGTGGATAAAAATTACTAAATAATATTTGTAAAATGCTGTATGGAGTGAATATGGAGATGTGACCATCATAACGTTAGACATTTATCTCAATCAGGGCTAAAAAAAATTAACATTTTCAGTTTACTAGACCATGGGGTTAGTCAGTTTGTAAAATAACTAGCCCAGCTTAAAATTTACTAGCCCAATATTCACCAACTATTTTTTTATGTTTCTGAATTCCGTTTTAAAAGACAATACAATCTTTTCAAATTAATCCTTTTGAAGAAAAAAAATACTAGCCCTTTGGTCTGACTAGACAGAAAAATTGGAAGCGCGGTGGCTGTTTTATATGCTTCAGGCTACCAGACTAGTGCTAACTTCAAGCCCTTTCAATATCCTAATACCAACTATGAAAATAGAATAGATAAGAATAATTTTATTTTCCAATTATGGGCCATTTCTGGCATAACAATCACAATATAATATCAGCACATGTGAACAATGCATATAAAAAAGAAACAGAAGCTTGATTTTGAATTAACAGAAGATTTATAAGTAAATAAGGAGTAGACTGTCCACTACCCATTTCTTAATGGAAGGGAGATAACTCAATAATTATACAAGGCATATTTTGGTGATAGATTGTTTCCCTTACATGCAAGTCATGAAATGAGAAACTTTTTTGGCATACAAATCATAACATTTTAACTATCATTTAACCATTAAAAAGTCATTATAAAGTTACAATACGTTGGCTAATAGCATTGTATAGCAATTACCAAAATGAGAAACAGACAATCAATATTGTCTTTATAATAAATATTATTCAAAGCTATAAATTTCAAATAGAGTGAAAAATTATTTGGTCTTATTTGAACATATAAAGTTATATAGAACTACAATGCACACACTCGGGTCTGATGATCATAAATGCTTGCAAACGTAACTTGTGTGACAGCAATAGAGTAAACTACTACAATTGTACTCGCTACCTTCATGTCATTATTATTAGTAATAGTATTCAACAACTCATACAAACAGACACGTTAGTGAAACATGCTAAGATTTATTAAATGTTGATGTGTCACGACCATTTGAAGTTTCAGTATTTCCAATACACATGACGATGGGTCAACGGAAAACTAGTATATCTCATTCTTAAAGGGCACTATTTTCAACAAAGATTTATATAAAAGAGCTCTGAAAAACTTGAGAAAAGCTGAAAGAATTATCAAAATACCATGAAAAAGAAAGGAGGTACGACTTATTGAACATTTGTAAAGCCATTTTGGAACGATGACGTCTTCACGCCTTTTTATCATATATGGCATATTGTCAAAATATATTTTAAAGCAAAGAAAATCACTGCAAATGGAAAATAAGCATACAATGCAAACAGTTTACATTTGTATATTTATTTTTAATCAATTTGCAGTGATTTTCTTTGATTTAAAAGATATTTTGTCAATATGCCATCTGTGGTAAAACGGCCCGATTGATGTTTCTTTGCACATATCTTTGCACATAGGTCATATCTCCTTTATTTTTCATGGTATTTTGATAATTCTTTTAGTGTTTTTTTTCAAATTTTTCAGAGCCCTTTAAAATAAATTTTGTTTGAAAATAGTGCATCAACCCCTTTAATTTCTAATTAGTTACAATGGTTGTGTGTTCACACCTCGACGCGATGGTAAGAGATACCAACTGCTTCTCAAATTTTCATCTAACAGTTTGTCGCTTAGATATGGCGGAGACCACAGACCCAATTACAAACAGATCGGAAACTTCCTATCTGAACCAATGAAGAAGCCAAAATATCACCTAGCATCTTAACTTTTCCTTCTAACACCTCTCTCAAACATTCATTTATTTTGATGAGAATACATTCAAAACAATCTTAATGAAAAGCAAAATGGGAATATACTAATTTACTTTTATTTTCCAAATAAGAAATTGTATAAAAAGCTATATAAAAAGCTGTTTAAAGTTAAACATATCATTTTTGGCTTTTCCCATTTAAGTTCTCCGGCCATGTTTTGTTTCATGAACATGTTTATGTTATTTAAATCGAAATTAATACACAACAATAGATATTTACAATTCACACATTGCAAAATCTGTGAAAAGCGAGAATCAAGATTTTCGAGCAATATTTTATGAAATTTCCGCACATTGTGTCGTAGATACATTTCACAGTTTCTATCTATTTGTTATCAGGTCTGTGTAGTGACTTAAAATACTACACCTTGCACAACAAGTTAGAGAATCCCCATTTTGTGACAAAGGAAGTCGGCAGCGACATCAAAGAGAATTCTGCACGCCACTGACCTCGATCGGCGGAGTATAATAAGTGTACATTCAACTCGACTTATTGTTTGTGTGTATCACGACCTCGCCAAGGAATGAACTAGCGTATCTCAGCAACGATATTCGAAAGTTAATTATAAAACATATGACCGAAAGTGGTGTAAATCAATTAAATGATACATTTCCCCGGGGTACCATAATTAATGTTGCAAAACTCTTGGTATACACCAAACCACAGTAAAAACTATTCGGTACCGCTACTCAACTCTTTCGAAAAAGCCAAGTTTCATTTCTCACTACGCGACACAAAATGAAGCTGTATAAATCTAAAACAATTACACCGTGCCCAGCAGAAACAATGAGGGCAGAACAAATGTTTGACAAGCATTTTGACAGGTCAATTTGGTGACGTTTAATTTTCATTGACCAACAGTTACACGCTGGCACATCTCGGGCCAATTGAAACTAATCAAGCAGGCTCTCAAAACTAAATGCCATTTGTGATGTAAAATCAGGGTCTTGATGCGCTTTAAATTTTGATCATGTCCAAGTAAACGCTTGTCGTGTTCAACAGGGATGAGAATGGTCAAGACAGTACAACACAGACAAACTTTTGATTCGCTGCAAAGTGGAGTTTATCTAACGTGTCAATTCAATTCAAACTTTATTGTCGGATAAGCATTTATTGTGCATGGCGTAGTAATAAAGGTACAGTCTGTAATACTTTGACTTCTTTCCAAAATACGTTTTGTTTCGTAAAACATCTACTTTTGAATGGTAATTTTTAAATATCATTTGAATGTAATGGTTCTTCTGTTGTTTTCATGACTGTTAATCAACTCTGTACTACTTTACCATGCTGACAATATTTACTATTTCAGTATCTTTGTTAATTATTGAATACTAGTATGGCAATTCACTGATATAAACTGTGGTACTTATGTATCAAATTAATACGCAGAAATCACAAAGGTTTATTGTGACACCAGAAACTAACATAACTGTAAACTACATATAAAGGAACATGATCATAACAACAGAAATAAGGCATAATTATAACGCAAACATGAATTACAATGGCATTCAGTTTAGTGATAAATATTTATTATAATAAAAGATGCCCACATTACTTCATTAAAATATTTCCCCGATTATAAATAGAAGAACTTTATTGTGCCTCGTCATAGGTCCATGGGAGGTTCGAGGCCATGGAGGTTCGAGGCCATCCTCCATGAACGTTACAATGTCTGCATAAATGTACTCAATTCCAATAGGTCAAACATTGAGGTACATATCTTAATCATAAGTTTCTGATTTAACTACAGCTGTAGACTCCATTTATCCTGCACTACTACTGTAGGCACAGGGCACCTGAGTCGTTCAAGACGCACTTGTGTTTTTTTACAAGACATATCCCCATGTGTATGAAGTTGGGCGGATGCATTTTTCCATATTTAATACGAGCTTGATTTGATGCATGTCTTAGGAACAATACTATTTTTCATGCCTGAAGTTCACGTTTTATATGAGGGCTATTCTGTTAAAACACACATGGGACTCCAGGAAGGCACTTTTGACATTGAACAGCCACCAGTAGATGTAAAATTGAGATTAAAGAATCAAATTTTGGGAAAATAACCTTTTCTTAGGTTCACTCCTAGATGTTTATTGAATTGCTTTCCTGGGGCCTCGGTTATGTTTTAATGGAACAGCCCTGAGCACTGATGTAACTTAATGGCCACATTCATTTAACCATTACAAGTATTACCCTAATAAGTTTAGTTCTAATGTACACTTATAATGATCAACAACTGAACTCATTCAATGCATATTTTCATGCTAAACAGGAACATTTAACTTCTGCATACCCATTTACCTTAAAATTCACTTTTCTTATAGGAAAAGTTGGTTTCCTGCACTTAAATTTGAAAAATATGAAACATGTAATATATGTGCATTAAAAAGATTGTAAAGATTTATGGGCGGAAAATGTGAGCCAAGAAATATATACAAATTCTGATAGATAATTCCAAAACTAAACTGTGCTGAAAAAGCCTCACAATTTAAAACAGAAATTTATCTATAAATGGCATGTACAGCTGACATTTTTTTGGTATGATCGCTCCTCCAAAACTACAGGATATGAAGTTAACATGGACTAAAAAGTTATCCAGTCATATACCATATATTCCATTTAAACGCTCCTGGGGGCGATGCATTTAACAAAAGAGAAGAATTTCTAGATCATTTTAAGAAGAAAAACACATTTGTAACTAGGTATAGACAATTGAGATAACTAATATAGCACTAGTGAGTTTATTTTTATTTTTGGGATGGGGCATCCAGTAGCGAGCGTTTAAATGGGAGTGTAGGATATACACATATGTAATCACCTACACTTGTCAGACAAATCACAAGAAAATCGGAAATATTTCTCTTGTATTACATGTATTAATAGAATTACAGTTGTGCTCTAGAAAAGAAAACTGTGTAATCTGTAAGGATAAATCTAATCAGCACTTACATTGTTCATGTATTCTGAGAGCAGGTCCTGCAGTGCCTGTCTGACGGCGTTACATTCCTGTACAATCCTCTCACGTCTGTCGTCGCGCGTGCACGATGAATCGGCCATCAAAGCTGCCCCACTGATGATGCTCTCCAATCTCTCCTCCAGGGAGGGGCGGGTACGAACCTCATTGTATGTCAGTGGGTCCATTATTACCTTTTGCTGGAGTAAACGATTGCAGTAAGATAAAATGTTTTCTAAATGCTTGGCTTCTCAAACAAAACACCAGGGTCAATTTCCATGTAGACAACTGTCTCTTGTTAAGGGTTTCTCGGATGTCAAGTAAAACAGAATTGACAAAATTATATTTTATAAAATTTGATTTCCGAATGTATCCACCGAGTGATTACCAAAAAGCAATAAAATATTTCAATAGACAACGGCTGTACTAACCATTAACTCATCCAGGGCAGCTGCCAACTCCCCGGCACCCTCATATGGATGGGCGCTAGACTGGCCGGTAGCCTGGGCAACTCCTGATATCGTGTTGACAGCATCGCAGAGCTGTTCATATGCCCAGTCTCTGTTGGCTTTTGCTGCCGCCAATTCTGGGTGCCGTACATATGCCTGAAATATCATATACAGTTCTTAAACTAATATATTAATAAAACGTCAGAAATATATAGTTCCGAGCTATCAATCATGCTTAATTACCCAGAGAGATTTGACCGAATCATAAGCATATTTACACAGTCTGTAAGGAAACCCCAAAATGCCTCACATACAATGTAAAATACAATGGAGCTTAAATATTTTAAGGAGTAGTGGCATTTTAAACATAGGGATGGTTATGGGGGAGGGGTATTCATTCGGTCACAAAAATTAACTACAAAAGGATTTTTTGAGAGAAAATTCAGATACTGTGTCCTTTGACCTGTTGACTTAAATTGGTTTAAACATATTTTATTTCACAAGCTTTTTACAACATATTATTTGTACACAATAGAAGCTTAAATTGGTTGGTATACTGACTTTAATATTGCAACTATCTACTTGTTTTAAAGTACAAAGTAATGGCAGCTTCATTCTGATTATATATAGGAAAAATGTTTTTCAAAGTTTAAGTATTAACATTGCAAAGACAGCAGATACAACAATTCATACCCTATAGTCAGTTTTTGGGAAAACCGTTCAATAAACTAATTTCCTAACACATCTTATCTTAAACAGTAAACTGTTAACAACAGTAAACTGTTAACATAAGATTGGATATAAAGATGTCCAAGAGGATCAATGACAAAACAGTAAGTTCAATTACAGACTTCAACTGGCAAGCTTGACAGAAGCTTGCACACAGAATCTGTTACAAACAGCAGAGTTTTGTAGAACTGGACCAATGAGTTACGAGGTAATCGTGATTAAACAGGAATCTTTACCTTTGAAGCTGTTAGTAGCATCATGCTGCTTTTCTTTAGTACTGCCCTTGATGCTGCCAGGTCATCTCGTCGCCGAGGATCTTTCAAGTCCTGATAGAAGTGAAATTTTTATTTTAAACAGTCAATGACAATGACAAGCATTACTCTAAAATCAAAAATATGCCTTTAATGAGTTGTGAGAGTTGACTTTGCTAACGAGAAATGTAGGTTTGAGTTAAACAAAGTCAAAGAATAACAGTATCATTCCGATCCCATACAAGATAAAGCATCATGCACATCATCAACTTAAATGAGTATAACCACCACTGCACAGGTTCATGAAACTATTGTAATTATAATAGTATCAATCCTGCTGACAATATCTGACAGGTTTAAAACGGGCGTTGCAGTTATGTCAGTAATAAAGCCTTTACATTTCTGAAATGTGCGTTATGCTTTTCAAGCTTACGTTTTTTAAACACCAAGACACAGTGTTTCATGGAATAAATAAAAGAGGGCAAATATTTCAGTACTCACTGCCTGCCTCTGTGCTGCCCTCTCGGACAACTCTACCACGCTTTTGCCAAATTCCTTGAAGCTGTCCATCAGTTCCTGCTGACTAGATGCATTACGGATCCTGTCTAGATCATTCTCTACCTGCAAACACAAGTAGACAAGCAATCAGTACAGTACAAAGCAGAAAGAAATGTTGGATTTTTTTTTTCTAATTGGAAAATTGCACCAGCCTTTTAAGTGTCTACAGGGATATGATCCAGTTTGTACTCTCTTAAACTCTTTTTGCAAGGAACATTTAGGCTGGTAACTATGTCAAATATTATGCCGTAAATGGAAACAAAATGGCGAAAAAATGAATAGAAGAATTTACTTTGAGTAAAAAACATCTTGTTGAAATTTCCAAAGGCCTCTTATTCTTTAATAATATGCAATTTTATGTGGTCTATGTAAGAAAATGGAACATACCACTCTGAGAGATTTAAGTAATAAATGTACATCCACCATATCAGCCAGTATAAGCAGCCTTGTCACAGCTGACAGAAGTGCCCGAGCTGCCCGCACCATCGCCCCACGCTTCATGGACGAACACGGATCTGCAGCAAACTCCTCGGAAGCCTCTCTCATAGTTTCACCTGAAGAAAATATGATAGCCAAGAATGAAGCAGTATAAACTAGAACTATCACTGAAGGTGATGAATACCCCCGTTTTTTGCTATAGCCAATGATGGGCAAAATGAAGAATAATGAATGTCTAAAATATCTGTTAATTGTTTAATGCGAAAGAAATTCTAAGTAAAACGAAGGTCCATAATTCTGTAAAAAAGAAAATTGCAGAATCAAAAAACATTAATGGAGAGACACATCATACCTGATAACACGTTTGAACTGTATTTCAAGTGCAATATAAACAATCCATGAAAAGTGTTAAAGTGAAAGCCATATGAAGTTCATTATAGAATGGAAAATTATAAGTGAAACAAAGGGCCATAATTTTGTAATAAATTAGGCAATCAATGATGGGTGAATGTAGAGGGACATAAGGTCATCAGTTGTTATGTGTACATGAAGTTTGGGAACAATCAATTAGAAAATGTTTGAGCAAAAAAGTGTTAACAGTCCTTATACAATATTAGAATGGAAAATTATAAGTGAAACAAAGGGCCACAATTCTGTAATAAATTAGGCACTCAAATGACTCAATGATGGGTGAATGTAGAGGGACATACGGTCATCAGTTGTTATGTGTACATGAAGTTCGGGAACAATCAATTCGAAAATGTTTGAGAAAAAATGTGCTAACAGGTCTGACATTATACAATATAAGAGTAGAAAATTCAAAGTGAAAAAAAGGGCCACAATGTTTTAACAAATTATGCAATCAATGATGGGTGAATGTAGAGGGACATAAGGTCATCAGTTGTTATGAGTAAATGAAGTTTGGGAACAATCCATTCAAAAGTGTTTGAGATATGCAATTATTAAAAATGTGTTACGCGACGGGACATAAATCAATTATGGGTGATTTAGAAGGTCATCAGTTGTTATGAGTATATGAAGTTTGGGAACAATCCATTCAAAAGTGCTTGAGATATGCAAATATTAAAAATGTGTTACGCGACAGAATGTGGGGGTATAATTATAAGATGAGAAATATATTAAACAGCTGACTTCAAAATTTCTGTGCATTAACAGTGCATTATAACAGATTGTTACAAAATGTATTATAATATATAAATGTATTATCACCAACATACCTGTCTTCCGGACTTCATCAACAGCTGCCAACATGTCTTCTTTAACATCTGGATTTTCATGGGCGATCACCTCACCTTGCTCCACAAAGTTCTGTGTTGCTTTCTGTACAGCGGCACTGAGAACATGACCTTTCTTTGATCTTCCCTTCTTTTTGTTTGATGGACCTTTCTGGTTAACTAATGTTGTGACCTGTACATGACAGAATTTTCTCCATAAATAGGATGGTTATAGTTTAAAATTGGACTAGCAAACACAAGTTAAATTTTTTAGTCTTAATTTTACACCAGACTCGAAGAAAAGTTAAACATCCGAAAAGTAAAAATAATTTTTTTTTTGAAAATAGATAGCGTTTACCGTAATCATAGACTTCAATGAAAACAAGAGTTACCCCTGCTGACATAAGATGTAAAACATATCATATTCATAAATGAATAGAATGGTCACTTATTCTATTTAACAAGGCATACATTTTTAATTTCAGAAAGGAAGATTAAGTTTGTAGCCAGTAACGTTACCTGTGTGACTAATGGTTCCAAAGTTTTCTCGACAGACTTTGTGCGGATTTCTAGATTCTTAGGATCCCATGTTATGTTCAGCGACCCCATCATGGGAGGAGGGCTTATTTCCATACCCTACAAAACCTGTAACAGATATCACGAGTAAAGACACACTTCTTGAGACTATATGGTTGTTATAAACGCAAACAGCAGAACTTGTAAGCAGACATAATAATTAGGCACCAACTAACTTATTATGAACTTTTTATAGCAGAGTCAGGGCTCCGGAAATATGGTTGCCCGACGCCCTGGGCAAGTGGAATTTGGGTGCGGGCAGGTGTCCTTCGCAAATCTGGTTGTCCGACACTTGCCCGACTGGACGTTTCCGTTTTAGACAAAAAATCAATCGGAAACTCGGCTTATCATAAAGTGTGCCGATTACGAACCCATCGCTTTCGCCGCGAGCGGTAATTAATAAATCCCTTCCACTTTGACAGTTTGTCAAAACCTGATTGGCCGAGGAAAGTTTGAGGTGCCAATCAAAAATGTTCATGCGCCGATAGCATTAATAATATTCATCTCCCTATTTATTTATACTGAAGTGTGTCCTCTACTAACATGATAAGACCATCCCAAAAATTAATCCAATTATAATCAAATTAATCCAATTATAATCGATAAAACGTAACCATGTACAGTTTGTAGACTTCTGTTATGCATTATTTTACGCGCAACATAAATCATATGTTTAGCCGAACTTTCGAATTATGTTTGAAGAGTATAACCACACCAAGATTTTATGCAACGCATATTGTGTATTGACGCTGAATGTTATCGGAAAAGGTAATGAATACACACTGATCAGTCCGCCAAGTACTTAAATCTGTGTCAAAGGTGAAACGCGGGTCATTGGAAAATTGTAAAACAAACAGCCATTTATAAACGATTACGGCAAGTACTGTACTATACACAAATAAAGTAGAAATTAATTACTGGCGCTAATTAAGGAAGGTATGTGAATGCAGCGGGTTGCTTTATTGAAGTTATTTTGACACATATTATTAAACAAACTTTGTTTGCGAGTTTGTATTTTGTTTGGCACATTTGGTAACACGATTATCACTTTATTTGTGGCCTGGCGTTGACGATTAAAGCTGAGTAGGCAGATGTTTTGCTTGCAGTTACTATAAAGGGAAACTTTTGAAAACACATTCACGAATGTTGATGTAAAATTGATGATATAATCAAAGGCGGTTTGGAAATGTGTGTTAAGGGGTCATTGTTTCTTTTGATATTCATGAGTTATGGTAATTCATAGGAATCGCATGTATTGTAAACATAGTACAGTATCCCCATATGTAGGTCCCCGCATGTATATAAAAATATATTTTAATATACTAGTAGTGGATAGTCAATGTGGTTTATGACATGCATTTACAATATGTCCGATTCTTGTGTGTAATTACATGATGCAGTATTTAATAAATGATCCTTCATTATTTCAACAATCTAACAAAAAATGTTACAAATTAACCATGTCTCTATTACGTTCCTTGTAAGGACAAAACCTAAACATGTGTCTAAAATTACTGAGGAAAATACACCTGGTGATCTTAAAAATGTTGATTTGTGTGATTTTGGTGGTCAGTCTGAAAGTGAACTTGGATTTAAGGATAGTAGTGATGGTGTTGATTTGTGTTCTCCCAGCCAATCTGAAAATGGATCTATTTCTCGTGATTCTCCCGTGAAATCCAGCTCTAAACGTAATCTACTACCCACAATGGATACGTCGGTGGCGCGCAGCGTCTAGAAAAGTTTGGTACGTTGACAAAGGCTTGATTTTGGGGCAAGTGACTTTTGAATTTGGGGCAAGTGACATTTTGGACAGGGCAAGTGGATTTTGAACAGGGCAAGTGGATTTTGAAAATCCACTTGCCCTGCCCTGGGCAAGTGGATTTTTAAAATATTTCAAGAGCCCTGAGAGTGTATCAAATCCTAATTAGGTGATTTTAATGAGATTGATCTGACAACAGTTTGCGATTTACCAGTAGTCGACATCTCGTTTATTATATCTATCTTATCTTATTTAACAAATCAATGTTGTAGTATGAAACGAATATTAATGAATAATACGCATTGAACACTTTAACAGTCAATATGTAAAAAATAAATAAAAAATCGCTAAAAGCAGTGTCTAAGGAATTTAGCCTTGTTTTAACTATATAACTATATTTATATGAATTCTTCTATTTATCATTTTTTCTTTAAAGTTTATAATATCATATTCATAACTTTCACATGACATCATCAAAATAATTTGACCAATCAGTGATCAATAAAATAAAAGGCCTCCACATTCTGGTAGGGGGTAAACTCGGTGTTTATCGTTGGTGCTCAACTGACTTTAGCCCTTTATAAAACTAGTTTGTAGTGATAATTATATTAAAACCTTTTTTTTGTGTGTATATCTACATATCTTCTTTTGGTGGTGTCTGATTTTAAAACACCAATATGGATTCCCCCCCCCCCCCTCCCCCCACCCACGGACACCTCAAATATAAAAAACACCCCCACTAAACGCTACCCAACTGGACACACTATTCTTTGACACCCCCATGGACAACCTATATAAGGTTTTTTTCTGATTTAACCCCGCATGGACAACTCAGATATCAAAACACCCCACTGGACGCTACCCCGCTGGACAAACTTTCCTCTTACCACCCCCTGGACAACCTATAGAAGGGGTTTTCTCGGATTTAACCCCCACCGGACAACTAAAATATCAAAACATTGATATGGGTGGGGTATCTCAATTCAGATAATTTTTAACATTTTGAGGCCTCTAAAGCAAAGCAATATCATTTAAAGGTATGCGTACCGTCTAACTGCAACAGTATGACCGGAAATTAACAAAAAGTAACGGAAAATATTATAGTTTTGACAGTATATTTACCTGTAAATGTGTATTGTTTTCAATTTGTCGGAAGAAGAGTGAATCACGAACGTTTCCGCTATTCTCTTATTTAAACGCACCCATCAAATTTGGGATTTAAATAGTAATTTTTCTCACTCTACCCTTATAACTTTCCATCATATAAAAATTAAATACCTAAAATATTATATTTGGGGAAATATTATATTTTGGGGTTTCTTTATAGCAAAAGCATGCATGTTTCCCTTAAATTCAAACAACAAAGAATACAATACAATTTGTAAGTACTCTAGTTGGAACAGCCAAACATTTCTGGAATTCAGTCTGGTTTAATTACTTCATAAATAATTACCACGACCTTTATCGCCATCGTCATTGTAATTTGATTTATATCTTAGGCGTTCTTTCGAAAATAATGTTTAGATTACTGTCGTGCTACTTAAAGAAACTAACCCGCCAAATAACAGCAAAATTACACTAAACAAATGTCTATCAAAACTCTATCCAGGTGTTTAGGTCTTATAATAATCGTGTGCCGATTAAAAGTATAGGATTTTTTCACGGGTTCTTAAACATGCCTGTGAATGAATACGCGTAAAATGAATTATGAGTTGGTAATTTTTAATTCAACGTTCCAGTTTTGGGGTTTTGCTTGGCTGGTTAAAGCCGTTTATATTGTGCCTATAGAGTTTGAATTCTTAAAATATATAAGTTATTATATATATATAACTCGTTGTCAGCAGGTTTAGAAACGGTGTGAATATGTTGTACAGTTTGGCAGTTGTTGGTGGGATAGCGACTTTAAGCGAAAGATCGACGATACAGTGACGTTCTTCCGCGTGCCTTTCCTGTCCTTTTTTTATCTGCTTACTTTTAACAGAAACCTATAAATGTGGCAATGTTAAGCAATGCTTTAGTATATATTTATTTTTATTATCGGAGACATACTTCTTAGACCTCTGTTATTATTACTTAATTCATGCGCAACCAACCGGCGTTGTAATCGTTATTTTGGACGAAAACGTGTACACCATAGATAGTAATTGACGTTGACCTATTTTTGGATTGGATATTTCTGTTAAAATGAATGTGTTAACGCCGTTCAGTGTTTGTCTCAATCTCTAAGATACTATTTACCCTATAATATACATTCTTCAAACTATATACAAACTTTACATAATGACGAGTATTATATACAATGCCTGACCCTCACTACATAGATGTCTTAGATTTAGACCTCTGGTCACGATTACATCTGGCAGAGATCCAATTTACGTCTCTGGTCATCTGAAAATAGCCACCAGCGTATCTTCTCTCTTCTGGGCCATTTCGAGAGAGCTCTTAATTTGCTTTAGATACCTGTGGTGTTGCGCAATCTTGCGCAGATTCAAGATTGTTTCTGACCCGTTCGTAGTATGCTGGGGCAGGTTCCTTTGTAGGTATCCCAGAATTTACTCGTAGTGATGCCCTCTTCACGGTTATGTGTGACTGTTTCATAGTCAGTCTGTCTGTCCAGAGGACATTGCAAGGTACTTTCACTAATTTTAAGCTTGGGTGATCCAAGGGTATATTGGAAGATGACTGGTGTTCGTGACATTGTAACGCGTAGTATATTTCACTTGTAGGGATGGAATGACTTACCCCAATGTTTTTTCCCACTGTGCCAGCTTGGTCAGATCTTCTGGCAAAGTAACGCAGTCCTGGTTTGGGATAATCGCCAGGTATATCACGAAATCATCGGTGAGTAGTCGTGCCTTTGCTGCAAATCACAGATGAACATTAGGAAGAATAAAGGTCACAGGACAGTCCCATGGCTTTCCAGTTGTCCGATAAGAAGGACTTGACCCTGTCGCGTGTTCGGCCTCTGATACGGCATCGTCGAACACCCACGGTTGATACGTTACGCTATCACTTCACTCGAATGGGGGAGTCGGCGGAATCAATCAGACGTGGGTTCCGACGATGCTGATACATCGTAGTGTTGAATCTTTTCAAGTAGACTAATGTTTCTGGTATTGTTGCCCCTTTTCTTGATTTGAATCTCTCGATTGAAAAAGAAGTACTAAGCAAAATGAGATGATTTCGTTGACAAAGTTTCGATGTTACCATTTGTTTGCTACCGACCGTTTCAGGGCGTTACCCCTTTTGTCAACACTTTTATGCTTGTGGTGAGAATATGTTGCTTCTATTTTCCCTTGAAACAATTCAATGAAGGACAATGTGTCTCCATGACCGAGAGGGGTTAAGGACGTTGCGTTGTACACCATCTCGCCTCTCACCGCTGCGGGTTCGAATCCCAATGGGAGCTCGACTAGTAAGTGAGAAAGTGTACGGATGGCGTGAAGGTGTACAGTACTGGTTATACCCAGGTAAATTGGGTGGTCTGTCTCCACCACAAAAAAATCAACCGACATATATAACTTTACATGTGTTGAAAATGACCTAAAACACCATACAAACAAACAATGAAGGACATTCATCGATTGAAAAATGTGCACCGATTTTGACCCTGTTCATGTGACCTAACAGAAGATACATGTCCTGCAGAAACTAACCCGCCAAATAACGGCAAAATTACACTACAAAACCGTTTATCAAACCTCTGTCCAGGTGTTCAGGTCATATAATGATGTATATGTGCGGATTAAAAGTATAGGAATGTTCACGGGTTCTTAAAATACCCTCTCATTCGACGCTCCAGTGTTGGGGTTTAGCCAGGCTGGTTAAATCCGTTTATACTGTGTCTATAGAGTATGGTATGACTCGGAATTAAGGCGCGTTTCAAGACAACGCGATCGTCAAAAACAGAAGGCTGTCCGTACTAATACACCTGAGAACTGGAATTTATATAAATCACTGAGAAACAAAGTTAATAATTTAAAAAAACATGCAAGAGAGAACTTCTTTAGTAATCTTGAAGATATAATATATGAAGCAAATGTAGGTGATCAGCGTAAATATTGGAAATTATTGAAACATTACATGAAGACGAATAAAAACGCCGAAGTTGTACCACCTCTGGCATCTATATTAGATAATGGAGACATTGTATATTTATTCAGAGATAAAGAAAAGGCAGATTGTTTAAATGATTATTTTGCTTCCATTTCCTCTGTTGATGAAACAAATGCTCAATTACCGCAGTTTAATTTGTTAACTAATTCAAAACTAGATGAGATTGTAATTCAAGAATCAGAAATAATTGATATCATTAATATTTTGGTAGTAAACAAAACTAGTGGAGAGAATGAAATAAGTCAAAGAATGCCTAAGGAAACCGTTTTTACTATATAAAAAACATTGTCTATACTGTTTAACCGTTGTTTAAATGAAGGCGTATATCCCGATTTATGGAAAACTGCAACTGTTATACCATTGTTCAAAGCAGGCGATTCAAATTCGCCCAGTAATTACAGACCAATTTCATTACTTAGGAAAGATTATGGATCGAATAATTTTTAAACATGTTTTTAATTTTTTAATTTTCAATGATTTACTTTTTGCGAATCAATTCGGATTTCGACCAGGTCATTCTACAGTTTATCAACTCCTAGATATTTACCATCATATTTGTCAAACAATCGATGCGAAACAGCTCATGTGTATAGTCTTTGCCGATATTTCCAAAGCATTTGATCGCGTTTGGAGAAAAGCACTACTATTTAAACTCAAACAAAATGGTATAGATGGAAAACTGTTGCTATAGATCGCAGATTATCTTTCTAATCGATCTCAAAGAGTTCTTATAAATACTGCTAAATCAGATTCGAAATTAACTTTAGCCGGTGTGCCCCACGGTTCTGTTCTTGGGGCTCTTTTCTTTTTAATATTTATAAATGACATTGCTGATAATATGCTAAGCATAACTAGACTATTTGCTGACGACAGCTCGCTTTCAGTTTCGACATCAAATATAGATGATATAGAAGGTATTTTAAATCATGATTTACACATAATGTCAGAATGGGCTAAAACATGGTTAGTTACGTTTAATCCAAACAAAACTGAAGTATTATTCATATCAGCATCGAAAAATGTTCGAAAACCAAATTTATTTTTCAATAATGTGCAGTTATAATTTGTAGAACATCACAAACATTTGGGATTAAATTTAAGTAATGATGGTAAATGGCATGAACACATTAATAATATTTTATCTTCAGCATCAAAGGTTTTAGGTTTGATGAGATTCCTTATATATAAAATTGGACGGAAAACAATAAACCAAATATATATTTCATATATGCGACCGATATTAGAGTATGCTTCTATTGTCTGGGATGGCTGCACAGTTTATGAAAACAATTCTTTAGAAAAATTACAATATGAAGCTGCAATAATTGTTACAGGATTAACTAGAACTAGGTCCGTTTCAATTTATAAGTTAATTGCTGAAATTTGTTGGCTCTCATTAGCAGACAGACGTGTTTTTCAAAAATTTATCACGGTATATAAAGCAAAAAACAGTATGTTACCAAATTCAATAGCTCAATTATTTCCGCCCTTCGTCAGAGATGTAAACGACTATAATTTAAGAAACATGAATGACTATGTCACTCCAATAAGGAGAACGGAGTTATTTTCAAAATCATTCATACCATCATCGCTAAGCCTTTGGAATGATTTACCCATACATATTAAGGAATCATTATCATTAAACACATTTAAACGCTCTCTTCTTAGGACGTTCCAATGCCCCACTGTTCCAAAATACTACTTATGTGGCTCAAGATATCTTTCAATCATTCATGCTCGCTTAAGAAATGCATGTAGCGATCTAAATCATGACTTGTATTTAAATCATTTGCGCTTATCATCAAGTTGTGACTGTGGAGATCAAAGAGAGGACGTCGAACACTACTTATTTAAGTGTTGTCGATATAATGAACAAAGGCGTACGCTCTTTATTTCGACACGACCGTTCCATCCGTTAAGTGTTGATAAGTTGTGTTCTGGTAATACAGAGCTGAACGATAGAGATAATGAGCTTGTGTTTATAGAAGTTCAACAATATATTAAAGATACCAAGCGTTTTCGATGAAACTCACTTTGTTCACATTTGATCCCTTACGAGACGTCTTTAACTGTCTGTCCTTTTCCTCCTCTTCCTTTCTCTTTACATATATCTGTTAACTTCAGTAATGCATTTCCTATACTTTTCGTTTAAAATGTTTTATGATTGTAAAACTGCCATACTATTTATTTTGTAAACAAACTGTAAAGGGACGGGCCGTAACTAATGTTGTAGAACTTGTGGCCCAACCCTTTTGCAAACTAATGTAAATGTTGCAATAAAATATGTTTAAACCATATAGAGTTTGGATTCTCAAAATATGTAGGTTAAGTTCGTCGTCAGTAAGTTTAGAAACGGTGTACATCTGTTGTAAAATGTGCCTGTTGTTGGCGGGATAGCTACTTTAATGCCACAGGCAGTTCACCTATGAAGTTTCATAAATTTGTCTTCAGGGGGAGAGGAGTTATGTAGCGGACAAGGTTTTTCATTATCAGGTGACGGTGACCTTGATCTTTGACTTACTGACCTCTAAATAAATAGAGGTCATCCTCTCATCACAGGCAGTCCACCCATGACGTTTTATGAGATTTGCTTCAGGAGGAGAGGAGTTATGGAGCGGACAATGCTGCGTCTACAGACAGACAGACGGACGACAGACAGACGGACGGACATGCGGACGGACAGGGTGAATACGTTATACCCTCCTAAACTTCGTTTAGAGGTGGTATAAAAACACTGTTTAATGTTTCCCAATATATCTCTTCACACAAATAAACAAGGGACACTTTCTGAACTGTATGTCAGATGGTTGAGTAGATTGTTTATGTGTGTCTCCATATTTCTCTATAAGTGTACAAACTAGTGTTTGTCCTAAGCATTGTTCAGCTTGCTCCGTTAAGTGTACCAGTGAATGCTATTACGGGTAGAAGCTTATCTATTTGGTTTTCGGTGAAAAACAAACTACAAACTGAACTAAGATGTGTTTTAATTTATTGATGACTGAAGTTTTGATCGGTGACCGCAGATAGGTAATGGAACAAAGTGTTAACGACTACACTACTCAACTTTTATAATCGGTCACACAGGTTTTTTGAAAATGACACGAATACTGAAAACTGGAAATCACCGAAACACATACCAATTTTTTATTAAGTTTAACAATGTAATCTGAAATGATTTTTTTTTAGATTACTTTGTTGATAAACTTAAAGGGACAATGTCCGTAACTTTTAGCTTATAAAACACCCAATAATTATGTTCGCAAACATTATACACTAAACATTATTCAGTAAACATTATTCACTATTTACTAATTAAAAGCAAGATTGTTTAACGGAATTCAATCGCGGTACAAAAAAAAGCAAATCTACTTCGTGGGCTTGAACTCGCAGCCCAAATAAGTGTGCGTGAGCGTAAAGTTGTCGGAACTCGCCCCCGACTGAGCTTAGCGGGCTATACATATTAGGCAATGCATGCTATGGTGAAAACCTAATGCGCTATGGAAGTCACGTGAACGCATAAAAGGTAAATATTGTGGGTCCCACTTTATTTACATGTAATAATTAAAACTTTTTTTTTTCAAACTCACGAATGTATTCCTACATACTTCTTAGGGTCTATCCTCATGTTTTCATGTATACATTTCAATGAATAAAAGTCAGACAGTTATTTGGTTATGCTCAATCTCTGCTTACTTACGGACAGTGTCCCTTTAATAAAATATTGGTATGTGTTTCGGTGATTTCAAGTTTTTAGTATTCGTGTTATTTTCAAAAAACCTGGGTGACCGATTATAAAAGTTGAGTTGTGTATAACGGCCCACACTACGGTCAACAATGCCGATGAAGTTTAAAGAAATCGGCGATAATCAGATTGCTTTCTATATTTTGGCCCAGTATCGACTATACAACAGCCTAAAATGACAATTTGTTGATAATTGGCACCCCGGTTGCCGAATTCGAAGCGATTATGAATCACTTATAGGGCACTATACCGATGAGGTTTCAGATGGCGGGTGTTATGCTTTCAAAGTTATCGAAGTTATCGAGCATATTTCAATTAAAGGCCTTAGCGGCCTTGACCTTTGACCTGCTACCCCCAAATCCAGTAGGATTGAATCAGTCACCCAAGTCACTATACCTATGAGTTTCATGAGTGTGGGTATTCCGGTTTGAAAGTTATCGCACGGAATGCTTATTTACACAAAAGGTCATGGCTACCTTGACCTTTGACCAACTGACCTCTAAAACAATATAGTTACTTCTTTCATCAAGAGCGACAATGTACCTATGAAGATTGATTGATTATTTCTAAGGTTTATAGTCCCTCTACCATTTGAGCCCCCGGGAAGAATCCCCCATTGACTGGGCATTATGTTTGGACTAAAAAGATTTTAATTTTGAATTTTGAATTGAATGACTCCGCCTCAGAGTCGATCAAAGTGTCTGAATTGTGTGCCAAATATATACTCGGTAAAAAAAGTTTTGGACCAGGGTATATAAAGTCAAATAAAAATAAAACTAGTGGACAAAATTTAAGTATCTTTGTTTAGTAACCAATGTCTACCCTACCCGGTTAATTTGGTACCAGAAACAATAAATTCCAAACAAGATTTGACTTTAAATAAATATCGCGAACACACAAAGGGTCTGTAAAAAATGTTGCAGTAACAGTTACGTACACATTCGAGTAACCAAAAAAAGAGTACTATTTTTTCGCAAACTTTCATTGTAAACGATAATTATTGTTGATTGTTGATCTATTGTGAATTATCAACTGAGATAATAAGGGTTATGGTCGAATGTCATGGTTCAGCGATCATTGTACGGGTTCGAACACTGCCATGGTCCAAAACTTCTTTTACAGAGTATATAATCATAGCATTGGCGGTTAATTTAACCTAATTTCGCGTGCTATGATTATGGGTGTGTTTGGTGGTTTATATGCTGGTTTTTAAGCTGGGTGTATGTGTGTTTTGGTCCGCAACTGCATCACTTGTTATATAGGGTTGGCCTGGGATGACGGGCCGTGGGGCGATGTGGGATACGCGTACTGCCCTGCTTGTTGCCTGGCCTAGTACCGTATTTATATTAACACCCAGTGGCCATAGCCCTCTTTTATGTGGCCACGGACACTGGTTTGGGGTTTATACGCATACTGACAAGGTACCGCATTTATTTTTAATGGTCAGGGTTTTGTGTGTGTGTTGGGTAGCTCGCTTTTTACGTAGCTGTTGCTTATTAAAATTCAAGGTTCAGCAGTTGCATACCAAAGGTGTGTATTGGTGTATTTGGGTTTTATACCTCGGGGCACGAGGCTTGGTTAGTGTATGGACGTGGTCAGTTTGGATCAACTTGGGGAGGCTTGGAGCTTCACCGGTGGGGGCTTCCCTGGGTGATGTCGTGTTGTAGGTTGAATCTCGAATGCGTTGATGTTTTGATGGTTCTTGAAGGTGTCCAGGTGCACGTGTGCCACCCACTTTAGGTTTGTGACCCTGGGCCGTTGACCGCGCTAACGTAGATAGGTTGGCGTTGCAGGTCCGGCCTCCCTCTCCAAGACATCTAGGCGCATTATACTGACATATACTGAAAGGAAAAAGAAACGCAGGGTGCGTATTTCCGCTATATGGGCATTTTTCAAAAAATGTGCAAATTTGTGTCCAAGGAAATTTTTTTTTTTAGAATTTCATTTATCATTGTACAAAAGAAATTTCTTTTGATTTACCCTCAAAAATGATTCTTCTTGTATGTAAGGAACTAAAACTATAATATCTGACCAAGAAGAGAATGGAAATGAAAAATGAGTACTGCAGGGGTATCAAATATTGCATGTCCCAAGGCTGTTCTATAATTTTCAAAAGGCTAATACATGTTTAGTTATGTAAAACAAATAATTCTTTCATATATATAATAACAAATGTGAAAAAAATTAATTATTTAGTATTTCAAATTGTATTTGATAGCTTAAATATATGTTAAAATTAATGTTAATGTTTGTCCAAAAATATGTTTCCCTCCTGTTACCAAAGCATAATAGTATACATAATGATAATAACTTCTCCCTAAATCTCCCCGTTATTAAGACAGAAAAGTTCTCTCCCTTTCTACAACAAAATGGCGGACAATTGTTTGAACTTAGTTATCACCAGGAAGACATTTTGAAGAAAATCCTGTCCGAGGTTAAGGTGAGTATACCTAAATGTTCCTTCCTGTTATGGGGTCTAAAATGTAAATGTTTATGAAAAAAAATTTAAAAAAATCAGAAGGATCTGTAGCATTTTACATGCATTTTTGAATTTTCCCAACACACAAACTTTATAGGGGATCAGTTATTATTATCAGTAAATTATATTGAAAAAAATCCTTCCTGTTACTTTCCCTCCTGTTACTCTTATTCAAATCTACAAAACGATACTATTAATTTGATTTCATATCAGTATATTTAGTTATAGACAAACAGAATAGTATATTTAACATATATAACGACTACATTTGTGTGTCGCCACATAGCATGGCAGACACTTTAAGGGATCATTGTTTACGTTGTCCGTCCGTCTTCGTCCATCCATCGTCGTCCTGCATTGTCAAACCTGCAACCTAACCTTGACCATAACTTGAACAGTTTTAGATCTATGTTCATGAAACTTCACGTACATCTTCATCTTACCTCAAGGAATGTCGTTACACATCGCCAATAACTCTGACTAATTTCGGCAGAGGTATGCCCTATATGCCCCTTTACCTGCAAACTAACCAAGCTCAATCTGGCCATAACTTCAAAACTTTATAAAACTCACGGTGTTCCGCTAGGTTTTGCTGCATGACTTGCATTTGTTCAATCATTAATATAAATTATAAGAATAGTATTAAGCAATTTTTTTGCATATTATTATTTTTTAATGTTATTGCTAGAAGGGAATATTTAACACAACAGGTTCCGTGGTGTAATGGTTATCACGTCTGCTTAACACGCAGAAGGTCCCGAGTTCAATCCTCGGCGGAATTCTTTTCTTAAAATATGACATTCTCACCTGAAATATTACCTGAAATAACTTTTGTTGTTTTCCATCAGGCAAAACAGTTTTCGTGTTTTTATGGGTTTGGACGATGTAATTGATAGGTCCTCAATTAAGCATATACTTACTCCCTGTTTTTTATAAATGAATTATGTGAGCGTATATCGTACATAGGTGTTATATTGAAAGTGCCAGAGCCTCCTGAGTTATACCCCATCTTCCAACACACCACCAAATTGTTTTTATTAATGGCTGCTATAAATGGAGACAATCACAAACCCAAACTGGCTCTGATATGTGTAGAAGATAGACGTTTAGTTTACTTGGTTACCATGGTTACATTATGTAGACTATGCAATATACCTGGCGCTATAGCGCCTTTTCGAGTAATGACCAAAGAGTGCTGATAACTAGCCTTAAGTATAAACAGTCAGCTTTATCGAGTGTCAATCCTGGCATCTATGTCCTTACCGTGATCTTATATGTATATCACTTAGTTGGCGCACTTGAATTGAGGTTAAAATCAAAACAAATCACAGAACCGTATTTAATGTCTCTGGTTATTGGCCCACCTCCGCCTCGTGGATACTTGACATAAGGTTGGGGCTCGTGATCTTGTATTTCGAATATATTTGTTAGTTCTAACTTGAGAGAGTTGATTTAAATCATGACAGTGCAGAACGTATCGATCACTTTAATTTTTCACTTCGGAAATGATGTTTTACGTCCTTTTAGCACATGTTAGACCATATTTGACGGTCGACATTTTGTTTAAATATTTTATTTTGTGGTAGAGGCGAACCTGCACTGTATACCAAAGAATCGACACTCAGAATTAGTGCAATACTAGTTCCATCGTTTTGCAGTGAAAGTTAAAAGTGAAAGATAAACCCGATAGAGGTTCCTTTTAAAATTACCTTCCGTGAAGGGAACTTACTCTAGATAACGTAGACTACTTCGTAACTATTCAAAATGTACACGTTTTATATTTATCTTCAACACAATATATGGCATGATTTTTAATGATTAATGACTGTGGAAATTTTTTCTTTACTGGAGACAACGATTGTGCAATTCAAATGATATGTTTTCATTTAAAAATATTGCTTCATTGAAAAACCAAAAATGGAAATCAGCTAATTGAATAAAACGGAGTAGCGTTGTTGGGGTCGGGGCGGACGGTGGGTGGCGGTGGTAGAAACTAACATAAGAAGAATCTTTTGTAGTAGTTTTGGTTGTTTAGATGCGTAAACATGCACTTTACACACCTCAAGACGTCCGTTGTCCCGTAAGTATACTCAACAAAACGTATAACGCGACAACGTCCGATTGACCTTCAATTTTCTAGTTGCGCGCAGAACGAGAATATTCCCGCGCACCGGAACCGGCGCGTCCATAAAATCCAATTCGTATTGGGATATATGCACGAGTTCTTCCGCGTAACAATATTGCTCGACCTTGGGAGCGCTATATGTATATGCCGAAGAACGAATGCATATATCCCAATTTAAATCTAATAACCGTTTTATTGCATAAGGCAGTGCTCCAGATAAGACGAGGATCGCGTAATTACGCATATTGTTTCATCAAAAACGCATTACGATAAAATAAATGCGTACAAAAACGTACTGAGAACCAAATATTCAATAGAAAAAATCGAGGCACAAAATCATACTCAATACTTTAATATTGAAGTTTGAGGTATTGAATGACAATCCAGTACTAGTCGATGCTTGCAAGAAAATAAAAAGAAGTCGGCTGTTTGACACAATTACTCGTACTACTCAACAAAATTGATAACGCAATACTTCCGATTTTCATTGCAAAATTGCGGTATTGTTGATTGATAAAATTGAAGTCATCTAACATTCTGAAAGCAACAAATAAGGTTTCCATTTTACATATTATGTAACCCAGCATTTTAATTCCATACATCTACATAATGATGGTGTGACAATAAATATTTAATATGCTCAAAAAAATAAATTTCATAGGATTTACCGAATATATAGAGAATATTATGTCAGTGCCTTTTACTATAAAGTTTATTAGGCGAGGTTTGGAAAACGAAGAATGGTGAGGTTCTGCCGAGCCATTCTTCGTTTTCGTGCCGAGTCTAATAAACGTGATAGTAAAAGGAACTGACATAATATTCTATTTATCATGTAGATTATCCACATTTTCTGTATGAATTACTATTATTACCTATTTCTCCGAATGTTACGCTTATCGAGGACGCCGCCATGTTGTTGTTTTTTGTTTGTTTTATGACGTCAGGCAACGTTACGTGCATGATGTCAGATAATGTTACATACAATAAACGCCGAGGGATTCCGCATTGATTTGCTCTATTGGTCAGTGGATAATAAAGCAACATTTAATAGGTCACCCCTTTATTGGGCAGAAAAGTGCACATCTGCATGATAAATTGATTTTGTCGGATGTGCTCGCCGAACGTTGTTCTGTATTAAAGAGCGCTAATCTTTCTTTTTCTTCTTTAAAATCTTTTTTTTAGTGCAGTTTCCTGTTATTTTTTTTGTCTTTAACTGTATTCTGGACATGGGGTTGATATTTGAAAATGCAGATTTTTGACAGTTTTTTATACAAATTTCAGAAGTGAAAGTAGTCCGTCCGTCCGTTAACTTTTGCCTTGTCGTATTTATTAATCAGATCTTTACGAAACTTTGATAGTGTCTGTTATATCAATGAAAGCTCGGGAAAGTTAAATAAAACAGCCAGATCGGATTAGTTTCACTGGAGTTATGGCCCTTGTTTTGCTGAAAAATGCCATATTAAGCCTTGTGAACACTCTAGCACCTTCATTTATTATTTGATCTTTATCGAATTTGCAAAGATTGTTAATATTAATGATAGCTCGGACAAGTCCGTAAACCAGCCAAATCGGATGAGTAACACCGGAGTTAAGGCCCTTGTTTTTTTCCTGAAAAATGCCGTTGTTTGCCTTGTGAACACTCTTGCACCTTCATTTATTATTTGATCTTTACCAAACTTCCACAGATTGTTAATACTAATAAAAGCTTGGATGAGTTTTGCAACCAGCTAAATTGGGTCAGTAAAACCAGAGTTATGGCAATTGTTTTGGTAATAAATGCCATATTAAGTCTTGTGAACACTCTAGCCCCTTCATTTATTATTTAATCTTTATCAAACTTGCATAGATTGTTAATATCAATGAAAGCTTGGATGAGTTCTGCAACCAGCTAAATTGGGTCAGTAAAACTAGAGTTATGGCCCTTGTTTTGCTAATAAATGCCATATTAAGTCTTGTGAACACTCTAGCCCCTTCATTTATTATTTAATCTTTATCAACCTTGCACAGATCGTTAATATCAATGAAAGCTCGGAGAGTTCGAAAACCAGCAAAATCGGATGAGTAACACCTGAGTTAAGGCCCTTGTTTTTTCTGGAAAATGCCGTATTTTGCATTATGAACACTCTAGCCCCTTAATTTATTATTTGATCTTTATCAAACTTGCAAATATTGTTAATATCGATGAAAGCTTGGATAAGTTCTGAAACCAGCTAAATTGGGTCAGTAACACCAGAGTTATGGTCCTTGTTTTGCTGAAAAATGCCATATTAAGCCTTGTGAACACTCTAGCGCATTCATTTATTATTTGATCTTTATCAAACTTGCATAGCTTGTTTATATCAATGAAAGCTCGGATAAGTTTAAAAACTAGTCAAATAGGATGAATAACACCGGAGTTTGCTCCCTTGTTTTTTTCTGAAAAAATGCGGGTTTTGCCTCGTGAAACTGTAGCACCTTGCTTTATTATTTGGTCTTTACCAAACTTGCCCAGATAGTTAATATTGATAAAAGCTCGACAAATAAGTTAAAATACTGTAATTTCGCCTCTTTAAGAGAGATAGTGTCTTCATTTTTCATCGATGTTACTTAACTTTAAGTCGGATTGTTATATAATGAAAGCTTGGACTAGTTGAAGAGCCCTTATACAGGAGCAGGAACACCAGAGTTATGTGCCATGAAGTATTGAAATATGCCATTTTCAGCCTTGTGAACACTACTACCGCTTTTATGTTGTATTCGATCTTTACCATTCATTGGCAGATTGTTGATATTCAATGAATGCTCAGAGCGAGGTTTGAAAATCAGCTAAGTCGAACAAGTATTCACCGGAGTTATGGCTTTTTTCATTTTTGATAATGTAACTGGAAACCCAAGGCCGTGGTTCAAGTCTCATGGAGGCTTTTTTCTTCTTCTCTTTTTTTCCACTAAGAAACCTTGGTTCATGGGTTGAAAGTTTTTTTGTGTTTTTGTCATTATGTCTTTTATTACTACTATTTGTTTGTCTTTTTAGATGTTTTTTTTCATAAGAATCCTTCGTTCATTTTTCTTTAACTGGGAGCTCAGGATCCCTTGTTGGATCAGTTTTACGTGGAGTTAGAGGAATAACTTCACAAGTCTTCTTCTCTGAAACTACAATAGAGTTTAATAATGTTTATAATATAATCAGCCAATTGTGTTCAAAGGTGACCCTGGGTGTCAAATTTTGCTGCCGCGCCCAGGGATCCACCGATTTACATAAGACTTATATAGGAAAAACTTCAAAAAATCTCTCTTCTCTGGAACTATAAGAGCCAAAGTTTTAATATTTTGTATTTACCATCAGACTTATTGTTCTCTACCAAGTTTGTTCAAATGGTAACCCTGGGGTCAAATTGGCCTTGCCCCAGGGTCACTATTTACATCGACTGACATAGGGAAAAAACTAAAAAGAATCTTCTCTAAAACTATAAGAGCCACCAGTTTAATATTTTGTATTTACACTCCAGTGTACACTTCTCAAAACTGCTAACTACACCACGTTTTGGGTTATATATATCGATGGGTTGAATGTTTTTCAATAAAATAAAAAGGAAATACCAATTCAATCATTTTTACATCATTTCATTTTATTTTTTTCATGGGCAATGCTAGAACTAAACCACATGTAGATATGGGAAAAGTGTGACTTTAGTGTTTACATGGGTCGTTTGTAATTGCTTATTGTGGTTTAGTTCTAGCATTGCCCATGAAAAAAATAAAATGAAATGATGTAAAAATGATTGAATTGGTATTTCCTTTTTATTTTATTGAAAAACATTCAACCCATCGATATATATAACCCAAAACGTAGCGGTGTAGTTAGCAGTTTTGAGAAGTGTATGGTCCTTATCATATGTCAAACTTGGTTTTATGTGTTTTTATTAACGAAAGTTTGATGTGTTATAAAGGCTAGTCAAACTTGAGACAAATACATCCCTCCCCCTATATAAGACACTTTATAAAAAAACTAGTTTGATACTGCCATATCTGAAAAACAATTCTTCTATCCCCCCACTCCATCCCTAGTCCCCCCCCCCCCCCCCCAACCCCCACCCCAACATGGACACCAAATAGCAAGTACAGCGATACAGACGACTCTCTCGTTATTGTTTACAAACACTTTAAGTTAAATACTCAACACAGAAAATAGAAATAAATAAAGGAATAAGCTGTTTATCCCAATAAAAATAACACCTTTTCTGAAGGGACGAACATTACATATAACATTTGGTATTTGGTAAATATTTCTATCAATACATAAAAAATGCTTTTATTTTTTATATTAATTATGCATATCTTTGGATTAAGAAAATATTTTTGTTGTTCTTCAAACTGACATTGAAAAACATCATGGAGGACGGAAATTACAGATTTTCTGACACAAACCAAAAATAATCAGTAAAATTATTTTTTTAAGCTAAATCTTAATTTCAGCGAAGAAATAAATTCTTATTCAAACGAAAAATCATTTGTTGGGACAAACTATATTTACAGTGATGAATACGGAATATTAAATCGTTATTTTATGTGCTAATAAGACATATGTATATACATTACTGAAGTCATTACAGCGGTAGAGTTTTTGTTCAAAAGTTCATTAAAATATTATTTTATGAACAATGTTCATGTGCATTATCTCAAACTGTTCCTTATGAGAATATATACAGTTAGTATCAATCATTTGCTTCAAATGTAATAGATCATGGCTTATATTGACTTTTAAAATGTCATAAACATGTGATGCTAATTTATTTTTAAGGATTTGCAACTAACTGTTCATTATAATTTGTTAAAGATTCAATAAAATGCCTATTGTGTATTATCTTGGGTCTTTTAACATCTAGATAACACTCATTCTTAAGAAAAATCAAACATTATGTAGTTTAAAAATAATTTAAAATATAATAACATAGAATTTGCAAACATTAAAATACAATACCTAGATTAACAGGGGCGTATCTTGGCCTTTTTGACGACATAGGCCCGCAGTTAAAGTTATTATGGTAGTGGGGTCCGGGGACATGCCCCCCACCCCACTCACCCCACCCCCGATTTTTTTTATGTTAGAATGCATTAGGTGCGTGCTGACGTATATTTTAGACTTTAACAAGGGAAAAGATAACTAAACAAATATATATGAAAATAATATTTTCTGGTTACTACGCTGCCTATACAGCCCCCCTCCACCCATTCCCACCCACTCACCCCATCCCGATTTTCATTGCATTTTTTGAATTTTGCATTTTTCTATTTCTGAAAATTAGGCGTAGGCCAATGATTAATATGGTACTTCACCTTCTGTTCGTTTTACATAGCGTTGAAGATATCTTAAATTGAAATTTTTCAGTTTTCACAAGAAAACCCTGTTTTTCTGATGGCAGAAAAGTATAAAACAAAGTGTCGATAAGCAAAGCCGCTTGGAGAAGTTCATACCGGATATCATCATACAATGTACAATTTATTAAAAAGTAAGGTTCGTCTTCCACTTCACTTAAGTTACAGTATTTGCAAATTATTTCGTGAAAAGGAGTTTTTGGATGAGTGTACCGTACTTCCAGTTTCTACAGCTAAAGGTAAATTACAGTATCTGAATTTGGATAAAGTTTTCCGTTGGCCCCTTGATAAGTTCATTTTAACATAGAATTCCGTTTTAAATTTAAACTTATATGTTCTATAACTTCTTACCTTGTTTCCATTTGTATTATTACCATTACTATTTAATTTTTGCTCCCATTTACCATGATTCTTACCCCACATCTTTACATGGCTTTTCACATAACATGCAATACTGCATTTCTAGATCATTTATAAATGCTAACATGCTCTTTTCCCATGAATTGCTTATATTCAATGACCATTAATGAATGATGTTACACAATTTATTTTCTGGATTTATCGTGAGTCCCCATTTTAAAGACCAGTTCTCTATTACTTTTAGCATTTCTTGGCCCATTTTAATAAGTTTAATTGGACTTCTAGACGTCAACCACATTCCCCCATCATCTACAAATTGCGATAGTTGTGCATGGTCCTTAATGTTTGTTTTCGTTACACTGTAAGATTTGATACCTTTTTCTAAAGTATTCATAAATATGCAGAATATCATTGGGGATATGACGCTCCCCTGAGGGCAGCCATTTTTTTTGGTCGCGAATGTTTCTGATACATTACCATTTATTTTAACTTAAATTTTTCTGCCGTCTAGGAAATTTGCCAACCATTTGAGCATTCTACCTTTTATACCTATGCTATATAGCTGTACCAGGGCCCCTTTGTTCCAATGTTTGTCAAACGCGTTGCTTAGATCTAAAAAGATAGCTAGTAAAAAGCCTTTGTTCATTTGCGCTTTCCTACAATCTGATTCAAGTCTTATAAGGTGATCCTCACATGATCTGTTAGTTCTACAACCGGATTGATATTTAGATATTAGATTGTTTTTCTCAGCATAGTTGACTAGTCTTGATTTAACCATTTTTTGCATGACCTTTGATAATTCTGGAGTTAGCGCTATTGGTCTATAAGAAGCCGGAAGGTGTTTATCTTTGCCTATTTTCTGTATCGGTAGTATAACAGATTCGCTCCAGCTTTCTGGCGATATTGCAATTGCCCAGGAATGGTTATATAGTTCTATTATTTTTAATTTTGCATTTTCCGGTAGTTGTTTAATCATTTCATAATGTACAAATCTTCACCATGGGACGTATTTTTGCAATTTTGTAATGCTTGTTCTAGTTCAAATAGAGTAAATTCTTTATTATATTCTATTTCTATATGACTGTCTTGTGTTTGCATTTTATTGTCAAGAACGTTTTCCATAGAATCTTTTATTATTAGGAATTCTTGTTTGTGTTTCTCATTGCTGCTTACTTTCTGATGATCTTTTGCTAGCGTATTAGCTTTCTCCTTATCGTTATATATATACTTAGTACATTGTATTAGCGTTGGCATTGTTTTTGCTGGTTCCCCACTAAATCGGTTGACTATATCCCAGATGTCTTTTGATTTAGTTCTATGATTGATTTTATAAATAAATTTTTGCCAGCAATTAGTTTTTGCATTTTTAATTGTATCTTTCGTTTCGTGTTAGTTTATAAATTGCATATGCTTCCGGGAATATGTTTTTGGTATAGTCTTTCCTAGCGTTCTCTCTTTTTTTTAATGCTTATTTTGCATTGTTCTGTCCACCATGGGCATATTTTCTTAGTATTTTTGATCTTAGTTTCTTGTTTTGATATTGTTATAGAGCATACTTCTGAAAGTTCTGTAATAATTGTTTCATGATTTCCCTCTAGGTCTAAATTGTCATGTTTAATTGGAATTTATCTTTGCAGATCTGCCTAAACTGGATCCAATCAGCTTTATTTATCCTCCATTTTGCTTGCATATTAATGGGTTCATATTCCGCCGTAAAGTTTTGGTTTAATTACTATTGGAAAGTGGTCACTGCCTATTGTATTGTCTACTGTATCAATTTTTGCCTTATGGGCTAAATCTGCCGACATAAGACACAAATCTAGTGCAGAATCTTTATGGCCCCCATCCCCTATTCTTGTAACCTGATCATTATTCATTAATACCATGTGATGTGCTGCCTTGTTGGTTAGAGATTAGATCATGGCGGGGATTTCTTTATTTACACTGTCCTGTTTTAATGGGATGACAGTAGGGTAATTTTGAGGTTTGGTGCACCCTAGAGCCGGTTTAACCCCCCCCCCCCCCCCCACCCCCACCCCCGGCCTACTTTGCCACTGACCGTTCCAAGGCGGTAGCCCTATTGTCAACCCTTTTATGTTTGTGATGTAGTTTACTTTTATTATTACTTTTGCCTTCTTGTTTGTCTGTTTCCATGTTTGTTTCTGTGTTTTGTGGTTGACTGTCCTCCTTGAATGCTACTTTCCCTGTCCGATCTTTTTATATTTCTTCTTCTAATTCATTATATAGTAATTCACATCTTAGATCACCCTGTGGATTCCAGGTCGGATGTTTGAGATTGAAATCACCTATCATTATTTTATTTTTATTTGTATTTCTAAATAGATTTTGCAAGTTTACCTCAGTATTGTGTTCCGTTGCTGGTACATAACAGTTAATAATTCTTATGTTGCGTTTGGACCCAAAGACAGTTATCCCATGAATTTAACTCCGTTTCTAACATAAATAGCCACCCCTCCTCCCTTTATCTTACCGGGCCTGATGTGTTTACCGGTGTTTCATAACCATTTAGTGGAATTAGTTTGGTTTTTAGATGCGTTTCTTGTAGACATAATACATCAGGTTTTAGATTTGCGTTATCTAAAAGGTTCTGCAATTCGGTCCTTTTTGTTGCTTCATGACCACTTAATCCACGTGTGTTCCAAGACATGATAACTAGGCCGTTTTTATTTAAATTCATATTTTGTTTGGACCCCTCCATCTTAGCCTAGTTATCTGGGTAAGTTACTTATCTAATCTAGACAGCATTAAATTATGTTTTTAAAATACTACTTAGTACCTCTGCCCCCAGTATAGTCCTGGCAGGATGGGACCCCTGACTGGGTGGTTGTCCATTGGTCCCTTGTGTGGTTGGGGAGCCATTGGACCCCACATTGCTTGTCCTTGTCTGAAAGATAATGGTCTTTTTTATACTGATGGTTGTACCGTGGACCGCGGTTTTGCCTAATGTAATTGGGGACAGATTTTGGCCTGTCTACGGTTTGGTGTGACTGTGGGCAAGGTGTTGCCTCTCTGACGTCACCTTCTTCTATTTCTTTCTTTATTTTGGGTAGTATTTTGTGGAGAGCCGCTTTAACCTTAGCATTAATTTCTGCTTCATTATATGGTCGTGGAGCGGTAACCTGGGGCGTGTGCATGGGTGTGGCCTTTTTTGCTAAAGGTTCAAAATGATATATAGGGTCCTATAGAAACCACAGCGTCCGAACGCAATGGTATCGTAGGTCCGCACTGTACTATCGTTCAAACCATGCTGATTTTCTATTTGCATTATGTGCTTCTTGCAATTTTGTTATTTTTAAATTCTATGTCCTTGATGTATTTTTGGTAGGCAGGACAACCCTTGTAGACAGTACTGTGCTGGTTCCTACAGTTTGCACAATGTTTGTGTTGCTTATTGATACACATAGTGGCTGTATGGGGGCCCGCACAGTGGCGGCATATGGGTGTATGTTTTTTGCATTTTTCTTCAACTGGTCCACTGGGAAGGCCCGCTGGATTGTTGTCAGGGTGATGATTGTTGTCAGGGTGTATCCGACTGTTGGCTTGTTTTTGCCCTGGGTTTTGTTTTCGTTTGCCACCCCCACACCACCCCCCCCCCCTTCCTTGTCATTGCTCTCTGACCTCACCCCCTCGGAAAAAAATGTTTCCTGTGTTTGGTTGGTTTTTACAGGCTCATTAATAGGACATCTCTCTATTGAGTCAAGTCTATCCAGTTTCTCTACCAGTTTGTGCAACTGATATGTCTACCCAATTCTGCACTAGACTTCTATCTCTATCTACCCTACTTTCATCCAGGCTGCTATCTCCTACCTCTATATATTGGGCTTTGTTTACTGGGCTACCCATACTACCCATACAATCATTACTGCTGTCTAAACGTCTATCCCGTTTAGTGCCTAACTTTCCTAGTGTTGTTAGATTAGGCGTACTTGCCATTAGTGGCGCTCTTAAGTTGAGGACACCTTTGCCTTTTTTGCCTGTTCCGGCCCTAGTTGGGGTGGCCTTGACCCTATTGTTCTCTATTAGAACATCCGCATATGTTGGTTTAATTATCCCTTCCATTCTACCCTGTTCTATTCTATTCTCTCTTGTTTACTGCGATATATATTGTTTTGTATGTCTGGACCTACTTACTGATCGGCTTGATCTAGATTAGATGACCTATATACTACTATATCTACTTACTGACCCTTCTGAATCATATATGACCTTGACCTATTCGTTATTCGACCTTAAACTACTTTGACCTAGTTACTGACCAACCGTTTTGACCTAGTTTAAGGTTAGATTATTATCTTGTACTGTTTTACTACCGTTTTATAAATGTTTTAGATGGTTAGTATATGGTTATTTTGTTATAATAGATGTTTTGATTTGATTTGGTGTACTAGATATCTCTCGAGTTTTTGCTCATATTATCTCTGTACATCAAATCAAACCATATACTTTCTTACTTTACTGGCTTTCTGTATCCTTATTGTCTGGTAGTATTGCACTTTTATAGTCCAATTATGTTTTCAATATTGTTCACTATTTCACTATTTTATATTCCACAAATTCACAAATTCACAGATCGCGTTATTTCACTTGATTCACTGTAATCCTTACTGTTTTTATCACTATATCCTTTCAGTTTATAACCCTGACTTAAAAACTTTCCTATTTTTCCTATCAGTCTATTAGTCCAATGCCCAACACCACTGATCGATCTCTTGAAGAGCGAAGTGACATGACCACGCAAACATAAACACAAAGAGAGAATGGAATGAATCAATGAATGAGGTCAATAGGTCAAGGTCAAGGTCACCCGGACCCGATAATGAAAACCCTTGTCCGCATCATAACTCCTCTCCCCCTGAAGCAAATCTCGTGAAACTTCATAGGTGAACTGCCTGTGGTGAGAGAATGACCCCTATTGATTTTGAGGTCAGTAGATTAAAATCACCGGCACCCGCCAATAAAAAAACTTGCCCGCTCTATAACTCCTTTTTTCCTAAAGCAAATCTCATGAAACTTCTTAGATGAACTGCCTGTGATGAGAGGACAACCCTATTAATTTTGAGGGCACACCGGTTGCCGAATTCGAAGCGATTATGAATCACTTACAAGGCACTATACCGATGAAGTTTCAGATGGCGGGTGTTATGCTTTCAAAGTTATCGAGCAGAATGCATATTTCAATAAAAGGCCTTAGCGACCTTGACCTTTGACCTGCTAACCCCAAATCCAGTAGGGCGGATTCAGTCACCCAAGTCACTATACCTATGAGTTTCATGAGTGTGGGTATTCCGGTTTGAAAGTTATCGCACGGAATGGTTATTTACACAAAAGGTCATGGCTACCTCGACCTTTGACCTACTGACCTCTGAAACAATATAGTTACTTCTTTCATCAAGAGCGACAATGTACTTATGAAGTTTCATGCATGTGGGTTTTATAGTCTTGGAGTTATTGCTTGTAATATATATGTCATTATGAGGTCATGGTATTGCCACACGAGTTCAATGCAACCATTACCTTTAACCCTCAATAACATTTTAATCCTCACCAAGGGCAATGTACCTGATAGGTTTTATAATGGCATGTGTTCTGTCTTTGAAGTTAAATTGCTCGATATGCGTATTTTGATATGAGGCCATGATGACCTTGACCTTTGACCGACTGACCCAAGAGCCTCGCATTGCATCATTTTGCCAACTCGTTTAATAAATTCAATAATGAATGAGTACTCATGTAAGATCCTCTATGTATATACCGGAAACCTTTAAAAAACAAAAACAAAAAAGCAAACGTGAGGCTGGACTCTAGGATATATTATACAATCATTTTTGAAAAAAAAATGTCGACACAAGGATTCTTGAGAGAACATTTGTTAAGGTTTGGGCTATTTAGCAACACAATTTACATTACTTAAAATAAAACTGTTTATATACAGCAACAGGCACAAATGTCTCTATGCCAAGTCCATGTGTTTATCAAGATTTAACAGTTTGTTTTCGAGTTACACTCCAAACTATCTAAACAAAATTACATGTTTTATGGAAAGGCCAACATGTTGATATAAGACATGTTTATAAATCAAAAGGCATGGCACGACTACTATACTGATACGCGTAACTTATTCAAAGAAGTGACCTTGAACGGTTTTGGAGCTATGTTCAGAAACTATCATTTTGTCAAACTAAAAGAAACAAGAACGCCGCCTAACGGCGCATTATACGCCCGTTTCCTAAGGTCTTTTGTTAAAAGCATTTCCTAGGTGTCAGATCATTGTAACCCTTACTTTTGACCTTCTAACAAAAAAATAAGTGACAGGTGATGTTGTTTAACCAAGAGCACTTCTTGTATAAAGTTTCGAGGAATTTGTCATGATCAGGTGACAGTGACCTTGACATCTGACCTACTAAGCCCAAAAGTGATAGGGTTCCTCCTCTGACCAAATGCAATGTATCTATGAAGTTTCATGAGTGTGAGTGTTGTGGTTTCAGTTATTTGGAGGAATGTGTATTTCAATATAAGGTCATGGTGACCTTGACATTTGGCCTACTGACCCCAAAGACGATAATGTTCTTTCTCTTGCTAACGTCAATGCACATATGAAGTTTCATCAGCGGGGGTGTTGTGGTTTTGATGTTATTGCGCAGAATGCATATTACCACATAAGGTCATAAGCGACCTTGACCATTGACCTGCTAACCACAATGAAATACAATATTTTCTCTTACCAAGGACATTGCACCTATGAAGTTTCATGAGTGTAGATGGTTTTGCAGTTATCCAACAAAATGCCTACTTCCATATAGTCACGGTGACCTTGAACTTCGACCAAATGACCCAAAATCAATATGGTTCTTCCTCTCAACGAATCAATATACCTATAAAATGTCTTGAGTGTGGGTATTATAGTTTCGAAGTTATTGCGAGGAATGCCTATTTCCATATAAGGTCATGGCCACCTTGACCTTTGTCCCACTGAACCATACTCAATAGGGTTCCTCCTCTCACCAAAGGCAATGTACCTATGAAGTTTCATAAGTTTGGGTATTATGGTTTCGAAGTTATCAGATGGAATGTCTATTTCCATATACGGTCACTGTGACCTTGACCTTTGACCTACTGCACCCCCCCAATTATTTTTTTTAGGTACCTCCTCTCAACTAGGGCAATGTACGGATGAAGTTTTATGAGTGTAGTTGTTACGGTTTTGAAGTTATTGTGTGGAGTGCATTTTTCAATATAAGGTCACTGTACCTTGACCTTTGACCTACTGGGCTCAAAAGAAATTGGGTTCCTGCTTTCAACAAGGGCGATGAACCTATGAAGTGTCATGAGTATAGATCTTACGGTTTTGAAGTTATCATGTGAAATTAGGTCAAAGGTCAAGGTCACGATGACCTTATAGGGAAATATGCATTCCTTATGTCACCTTGACCTTTGACCTAATGACCCCAAAACAATAGGGATCTTTCTCTCACCTATGGCAATGTACCTATGAAGTTAAATCAGTGTAGGTGTTATGGTTCCGACGTTATCATCTGGAATGCATTTGTCTATACAAGGTCATGGTGACCTTGACTTTTGACCTAGTGACCCCAAAAGAAGCTGACTTGAATGGTCATTAAGATATTTTCTGGAAGCCGTGACCAATTTACTATGTTGTTTCCATGGAAACGACAATAAATTAATTAGACAGTTCTATAAAATATCAAATGGCACCATAAGACCATTAAATTGATAGGTGTAGCAAGTTTCAACGTTTTAGCATTACTTTTTTAAACGAATAACTCCACAGAATTTACTATCGTTTCCATGTATTGATATTAAAAAGTTCTATAACAGGGCACACTACCAACATGGTGTTATACGTTTTCAGAAGATATATCGGACGAGTTATTGCTCTAGAAACAAAAAATGTCAATGACGTAAGGAAGAACGGACCTCACCCCTCTCGAAAAACTCATTTGCGGGCGGTTATAAAAGCAAACGCTTGACGAATTATCTCTACACTCCCAAAGGAATTATGATCGTTGCCTTTTATAATATAACTGAACAACGCAAGATGTAAGTGTGGATTATGCAGTCAAAGACATTGTTTAATTATAAATAAACAAAATATACAACCATATGACTTATTTTTATTGAATATATTATTATTTCACAACAGCATACGTATCTAACATACGAACATAATATACCCATATACTAACAATATTTGAGTTCATACAAGCGCACAGAAGAAGTACACAAGAGTAATGAAGTAACCCTATGCACCGTAACGTTTATGTTCATATTTGTGTGTTCCTAGGAATCTTTATGTGAGGAAGCTATCCAGCTGGCTTGCGGAACGTCGGTGGTTCTACCCAGGTGCCCGCCCGTGCACGAAAATTGCCCGGAGGGGCACCTGGGGTCTTCCTCCACCAATGGAAGCTGGAAAGTCGCCATATGAACTTAGCTGTTGGTGCGACTATAAAATCCAATTCAATTCAATTCAATTCATATTTGTGTTCATTTTGCTCTCGGAGACACCAGGTACACGTGCAAGTACCATACACGAAATGATTTATCCAAACGTATATACGTGGATGTAGTTGTCGGTTTCTCTTCCAATAATTAATCTTTTATTTTGATCATCAAATGCAATGAAAGTAGGTTCCTTAATGTTTGGTATTAAAACCCTACGATCCCTAACGTCATTAGACGGTACCTGATGTACATTATTGGAAGTATTGCCACATGCATATATATTTCCTTCGCCGTCGATGGCAGCACCCACTATATCTGAAAAGTAATTGATTGGATTGCTTTTGTAATAACAAAGCAGATAACCATCACTATTGAAACACCTCAGGAAATACCTGTCACCCACAATCATGTTCTTACCATGAGACATTAATAGACACGGATTTTCAAGTGTTATTTCATTGCCACTGGAATCTCTGAACAAGTCGATCGTGTGTATTATCCTTCCATTTCCTATTACTCTAATCTGAATTTCAACAATATCGCTTGTGCTAGTAACGTCAGTAATGGTACGTTTTACGTCTGTAAACAACACAGCAATACGGTCACCATATTTGGTTAAACTACGACCAAACAGTTTTGTAGCAAAACCACCATCGCGTTCTACATGGTTTCCTTCTATGACAAATTTATCAATTCTTTTCAATTCATTATATGTAATTGCCACATCAGAGTTATGGAGTAGGCAGATAGCGCTGGGTGCGTCACTTAAGACACACCGAAATAAAAACCTAAAGTTCCATGCATCAAATACCTTAATTGTGTGATTGTTCGAATCAGTCAAAACAACCCTTCCATCAGGAAGAACTACACACCCCTGAATAGAACAAGTATAGTTATCGTATATATCTCTGACAACATACGTTCTGTACGACACTATATCGCGTTCCATCAGTGTTCTAGCCTGCATACATTCTATTTCCCAAGGTGTTATTCTTTCGTTTGGTTCAACAATTTCAGCAGTTTGAAACTGTTCCAAAGGAAAATTGTCGAGTGCGTCTAGTTCTCCAATATTTTGCATATATATTTCACTGTTATCTGTACGGAGTGATTCATTGTGCTGAATTGTTTTATCTTGCACGTTGGTTGCCTCGTCGTAACTTTCGCCTGGTTTAACATGTTCATCCGTTTCAGTTTTGATTAACTGGTTCTCCTGTTTCATAGAAATATTGGCGTGTGCTTCTATTTCTCCCGCATATTGCATATCGGTGGCAATGCTATCGGTGGCAATGCTATCTGTGCGGGGTGTATCTTGTGCAGTGTTTGCCTCGTCGAAACTTTCACTTGCAGTTTGCTCTTCAAAATAGATACTTCTATCAGTATATGCGTCATCTTCAGTCTGGAGAGTTTCCATTGTTCCAAGCATAGTTACGCTTAACATATCGGCGTTTGGTTTAAATGCAACAGACACGTCCCTTTGTCTTCTTAGCTTATTTTCTTCTACCTGCAGGGAGTGTATTTTGGTTGACAAACTATTCAAAACAACACTGAATTTTCTTTTGGTCCCATGCTTTGCTGTTGTTTCTAACAAATCGAGGTGTTGTTGCTGCACATTTTCCATCTCGACAGTGTTTGCAACATCTGCTCTTAATTTGATGATTTCTTCCTGAATTATTCTCTCACATTCTTCCTCAGAACGTTCTTGGAGTTTTGACAATATTTCTTGAATTTGCTGAACAAAGCGTGTCCTTTCTACACTGATGGTTCTGCATTCTTTAAGAAGGCGTTGTATATTCCATTCTTTCCTCTTTCTCAAAGAAATTGTACTTTTTCGAAGTGCCGAAATACTTTCTCGTAATAGATTTTCTTTTTCTGTGTCCGTACTCGAATCTAAAACACCAGTTATGTCTTCGTAACGTCCACATGTTCTATGGGTACTTTCAACACATACACCACATACATACTCGTCATGATTCAAACATTTATATTCTACCTCTTTCTCGGGATGATTTGGGCAGGAAAGTATCTCTCCTAGCTGCTGATATGACTTTGCACTTGTAGGTATATCTTCGTCCTTTAGTATGGTGTGGTATCTCGTAGCCTTGGCTTTCCCGTGATGTTTTAAGCAGTCTTTGCATAAATACTCTACACACAAGATGCAAAATCCAACTGCGTGTTGAGGTTGTTTTCCAAAAGCGCACGGATCACAACAATGTTTAATTGGTTCACAATTCGTACTAGTTGTATTTTTAGCGGTTCCTTGGCCCATATTAAATTAAACTAAGATGGGCCTTGACATAGTAAAAACATTCACACATTATATCAGTTAATTAAAACCGAACTATCAGAACTATTTCATTTTACTTTTAACACAACACTTCGTTACGGTGGCCATTTTCAAATGATAACGTCAACCTTGAAACACAAACTTGACAAAGCCAATAACTATTGCGTAACCACAATACATACACAAACGCGTGACAACTGGTGAGTCACTTTCTATAATCTAGGCTAACCAGTTTTCCGTAAACGTACTACTATCGTTTAAACTATACCGAGAACTGTTGATTAACGTTAATCGCCCGTTTCGGTGCATTTTATTGGACGACTTCTGTCAAGTTCAAACGAGATAGAAAAGCCACATCTAACAGTTTGTTTAGCTCTACTGGCCGAAGGCCTGCAGAGAATATGGGACTCCGTCGTTCGTTAACTTTTATCTCGTTACGACGATTGGTATTGCATTTGAGGTCAATGCGGTCAAGGTCAATGTCGTTGTTACTAAAATAGACAATACCTTCAGATTGGAACAACTCTTGCTGTGAAACGGAAGCTTGGTGTTGTATTTGAGATCACTGGAATCAAGGTCAAGGTCATTGCGACTGAAATAGAAAAACGGTTTCCGGGACAATAACTTCAGTCAGGAATGGGGCATTGGAACAAACATTGCTGTGTAGGAATGGAAGCTTACTATTGCATTCGAGGTCACAGGGGTCATGGTCAATGTCGTTGTTACTTTAAATAGAAAAATGCATAGTTTCCGGCCAATAAACTCCAGTAAGGAATGATATATTAGAACAAAGGTTGCAATGTAGGTAGCTTAAATAGGAATACATCGCATTTGAGGTTAGGGGGTTTCAAGGTCAAGATTGCTATACTAAAAACAGAAAAATGATTCCTGTCAAAGAATTTAGTTAGGAATAAGATATTGCAACAAAACTTGTTCTTTATATGGAAAGGAAGCTTGTGTTTGCATTTGTGGTCACTGGGGTGAAGGTCAAGGTCGCTGTTACTAAAAGTAGAAAAAAATGGTTTCCGGACAATTACTTCAGTTGGAAATGAAATATTGGAACACAAATGGCTGTGTAGGTAGCTTATATGAAAAGGAAGCTTCGTTTTGCATTTTAGGTCACTGGTGTCAAGATCAAGATCGCTGTTAGTATAAATAGAAAACTTGTTTCCGGCCAATAACTTTACAGTTATATAGGAATGTGATATTGCAACTAGGTAGCTTACATGGAAAGGAAACCTGGGATTGCATCTTAGGTCACCCGGGTCAAGGCCAAGGTTGCTGTAAGTAACGCTGTTAGTGAATATAGAAACTTCAGGGACACATTTAATTCTGCTGATTTCTAGTTCATCTGATCTTTACCAAACTGTGCCAGATTGTTGATATCAATGAAAGCTCGGACAAATTAGAAAACCTGCTGGATAACACCTGAGTTATGTCCTTTGAGTTTGGGAAATAGTCCCTGGATCATTACTTTTTTTGAAATTGTTGGGATCCACACACTAGAACCATATATATGGCATAAACAGACGGATACAACAACCCAACCCATCGGCACCAGGGTCCGTCCCCACCCCTGAAATAGCCACTATGGGTCATACTTGAAAACTGTTGAGATATCCACCCTATAATCATATATACATTTAAGGCATGAACAGACAGATATAACCCTCAAAACAGCATCGGCCCTAGGTTCCTTTCACCATACCTGGTTCATAATTCCCTTGTTCATAATTTAAAATGGTTGAGATCTCCGCCCTATACCATGTATAAACTTAACTGAGTATGAACAAGCAGATACAACCAGCATCGGCCTGGGGTCCTATCTCCACTCTGGGAACATAAGCGCTTGGAAACTGTTGATGATACCCACCCTAAAACAATATATACACTTATGGTGTACAATATAATACAACGGATCAACCATCCAGTCGGCACCGATACGCTGTCTATCCCGTCACTGGGGACATAGCCGCTGGGGTCATATCTTTGAACCGTTGAGATCCCAACCCTATAACATATATATATATATACGTAAGGGCATGAACCATACGGATATAACCATCCAACCAGCATTCCGCCCCGGGTCCACCCATCCCTGGGGAAATAGCCCCTCGGTCATAACTTGAAAATCATCCAATCAGCCATTCGGCCCTGGTCTATCCCAACAAAACCCTTGGTCATGACTGAAACGTTTGAGATCCCCACTCTATAACTATAAATACTCTTACTGGGCCTGAACACTTGAAGGCGGTGCGATAATTTGGGATGGCGTGTTTTTTATTCACACTATATTTACATGTTCGATATACACATATCGATGATACGAATTAAACACGCTATAGTTAAATGTCGTATGGTAAGGTGCAGTTTGTTGCAGTGGCGCACTGTTAAATACTGCATACATTTCAAAAGTATCTGTAGTGTTATGTCCATATTTGTTGGACGGACACTGACTGACGGACTGACGAATGGATGGACGGGGGGGCAAACCTAAAGTCCCTCCGGTGACACACCGGATAGGGGACTTGCACGTTTTGCTACTGAAGACCATCAATATGTCAAACAAATGGGCAAAGTTTGATAATTGTTATCACAGGCCATTTATTTAACAGAAATACATAACTCAAAACAAAGTTTGCGACAGAAGTAATTCCATTTGATATATTCCAAGATTAGAGCTCCTCTTCGGAGAGTGCCAGTATTTAATGATTATAAAAATAATATTGTTTTGGATTTTGAAACCAAAAACATATATGACATTCGACATTAGACATTCAAGAACATCCTTCAAAGTGAATGTCGTTTCACGCGACTACTACATTCGACATACGCCATTCGACATATGACATTCGACATACCGACATTTGACATATGACATTCAAAAACATCCTTCAAAGTAAATGTCATTTCACGCGACATACAACTTCGACATTCAACATTCGAAATACGATATTCAAATACATACTTCAAATGAATGTCGGTTTCACGCGACATACAACAATCAACATATGACATATTACATTCGGCATGTTGACATTCAAAAACATCCTTCAAGTGAATTGTCATTTCATGCGACATACAACATTCGACATATGACATAAGACATATGACATATGACATTCGACACTATGACATTCAAAAACATCCTTCGAAGTGAATGTCGTTTCACGCAACATACAACATTCGACATACGACATACCGACAATCGACATACGACATCCAAAAACTCTCTTCAAAGTGAATGTAGTTTCAACGCATTCGACATACAACATTCGACATACGACATTCGACATATGACATTCGAAAAAACATTCAAAAACATCCATCAAAGTGAATGCCCTTTTTCCATTATATACAACATTTGACATATGACATTCGACATATGGCGTTAGACATTTGAAATACAACATTTAAAAACATCCTTCAAATTGAATGTCGTTTCATGCGACATACAACATTTGACATACCGACATTCAACATACCGACAACGACATTCAAAAACGATCCTTCAAAGTGAATGCGTATGTCGAATGTAGTATTTCGCGTTGAAACGACACTTTGAACGATGTTTTGAATGTTGTATGTCGCATGAAACGAGATTGACTGTGAAGGATGTTTTTGAATGTCGTATTCCGAATGTCGTATGTCGAATGTTGTATGTCGAATGTTGTATGTCCGCGTGAAACAACATTCACTTTGAAGGATTTTTTGAATGTCGTATGTTGAATGTCATATGTTGAATGTCCGTATGTCGAATGTCATATGTTCCGAATGTTGTATGTAGCGTGAAATGACATTCACTTAAAAGGATGATTTTGAATGTCGTATGTTCAATGTAGTATGTCGAATGTTGTATGTCGAATGTTGTATGTCGTGTGAAATGACATTCACTTTGAAGGATGTTTTTTGAATGTGCTATGTTGAATTTCATATGTCGAATTCGATGTCATATGTCGAATGTTGTATTTCGCGGTGAAACGACATTCACTTTGAAGGATGTTTTTTTAATGTGATTGTCCCAATGTCGTATGTCATATGTCCGAATGTTAGTATTTATTTGAGAATAATAATCGTTTGTGAGCACAATTCAGCGGTTTTAAACAATGGCAGTATGAGTAATTCTTCTTAATGTCAAAACATTTTATTCAAAACGGTTTGTATAATGAAATAAGTTGTTTTTAATATATGGGAGGTAATTCTGATACTTCGCTTATTAAATAATAAAATAACAGATCTCTATTTTGAACATCACAACCTTACCCAGCATCTCTAATATCTTCAAACAATTATATCAATGTTCATATGTTTAAGCAATGTCCTTAAAAAGTCGTGCTAGACCTTTTTTTGTTCAGTATAATTATAATAGGAGTTGGCGCGGTTCGCCGTCAAGTTGGTATTAAACTACCGACAACTGCTATCTTTGCCTTGGCTAAAAACATCCAGTTTTCATAGGTTGTAATCAGTCTAAAATGTATATACAAAACCTCACTAAGGAATTTGAAAACCACATCCACAATTACTGATATAATTATTTTTCCTGAAACACATGTTGTGCGATAACCCGACAGATTGTGGGTTCTAGGATGAGCTCTGTCCGAAGTCAGTAACGGTTGATGTTTGTCTTAAATCATGTATTGTCTTGCCATTAACGGTTTATTCTCTTGGTTGCTCTGGCTTTGACAAGTCATTTTCCTCTTTTTTTGTACGTAGTCACTATCTTTAACCCAATCACTGATTAAAGTCACACTAAATGTCTCCACTCGTTAATGAACAACCAAAGTGAAATGTACTCTCTGGTAAAAAAAAAAAAGCGACTTTGTAGCCATAACCAAATACCCGTATAACCATGCATGTCCAACCGGTTATGAATAAGCGCTAGTGTTCACGGGACATAACGTTAGTGAACATTGAGTTCACACATGACGTATTGAAACCATTTTTATTTGTACATCGTTTTTAATTCTCTTCAAATGAAGGTCGTGGAAAATAGAATATTTTAAAGGTCATATTCTCGCTCACTAATACCTTAAACAGACCACGTTCTCCTCTGACATGTTGACCTATATGAGTTACTTCAGATAGAAGACATCGCTGCGAAGCAAGGACTATAAGAATCGTTCATGGGGTATCCGGTGAAGACTCCGAGGTATACGTGTTTTTATCGGAACCGAGGCTCTGCCGAGGTTCAAATTAATAACAGCTATGCCGAGGGTTGGAATTCCCTATCTGAACGAATACCCATGATAGGATTCATTTTCTTGCTATCTGAGACATGTTGTGCGTTGACGCCCCCGCTACTTAGTCTTTTCAATGTTTTCCTGCATACCGATGTTGGTGCAAGCCTGTGACTTTTATCTTCGACCTAGGTGAGATGGAAATTTCTTGCATACAGGCAAGGATATCGCCCATTTTACGGGGCTAGAATTTTCCAGCTCACCCTAGGGTCGAGATAAAATTCCACAGCGCGCTAACATCCGGTATGCAGGAAAAACATGCAAAACGTTAGTACTGGGCGGCGTCTTCGCGACAACATGTCTCTGATATGCAAGAAAAGATTCTATCATGGATATTCGGTTCTGATAGGGAATTCCCAACTCGGTATAAGTGTTAATCGACTTCCTTCGGCAGAGCCTCGGTTCCGAATAAAAGCACGTATTACCTCGGGTTGAATCCCTATCTTCACCGGATACACTTGAAAGGATACTTATAATCAACCAGGTAAAATGACGGATATCCTTGTCCGGAATGCAAGAATACATTGTATGAGCCCTATATTTGGTTTCATATATACAAGCTGATTAACAGCCACCTGGTTTATAAGCTCATGGCAGTTTCTACTATATCACTACACAAAACATTATGACAAACAACATTTTAATTCTTTTGAATTCACATGTCACTCCTTTATACGAGTGTAATCATTGTATTCTAAAAATGCTGCGCCTTTTTACACAAGATACAGACATGACTAACCTGAGTAACAAGGCAATCTCAATTAAATCAGACCCTTATAATCACGCTACGATATTCTACGCAATACTATGTATATGCGGAGGAGAGAATCAAAGCGTAATTAGGATATAATTTTAAATGACATTGGAGTACATGTAAACGTAACAAGTCACGAGTTGATCCCTTTACCTTCCAGAACAGTACAGTAACGTAGAAGTCACAGTTGATCCATCTTCACCTTCCCAAGGCTCTCATGGTAACGTAAGAAGAAGTCACAGTTGATCCCTTTACCTTCCCAGACAGACATTTCTTTTATTTCATCAAGTAACGCACCATGCGCACGTATGATATGTCAGTTGAAGTATGGCTATAATCAATGCATTCCAGAGCGGATCAAGGAGTTCGAAAGTGGGGTACGGGCATAATATGTTTTTTGGGGGGGAAATGCAAACAAAATGCAAAATGCAAAATGCAAAAAAAAATAATATAAAAAAATCATTTTCAACTGATGTGTCATACTTATAGGTTGCTTATACGTCTCCCGATTTTAGGGCCTATCTGGGTTTGTGGGCAAAACACGTACTTAGTGGGATGAATCCGCGTCTGTTGATAATATCCAATGTCTTCATAATTAATTTAAAAGTTATTATTGGCCGAAACCATCTTTATGTGTTTATTACAGCGATCCTGACTTTGATCTCAGATATGCAATACAATCTATTCTTTTATATAAGCTACCTACACAGCATATCTCATTCCTAACTGAAGTTGTCCAGAAATGAAACGTGTGAAATACCGATTGTACGAAAATGAAGAGGGGGGGCAACACGACGTCCGCGAGACGCGGAAAAAGTAAAACCTAAGTGTCCGACATGCTTCGCAGTGCGACAACAATATATACATTATACATGTTTGTTTGGTGTTTAACGTCATTTTCCAGCACATTTCGATCTTTTGTGGTGGTGGCGGCAGGACGACCACGCGTATTAGTCTTGGGTAGAACCAGTACTGTATAACTCCTGTCATTGCTAAGGAATCGACACTTTCGCACGAGTTGCGTTCCCAGTGGGATTCGAAACCGCAGCGGTTGAGAGGTTTTCATCGCAAGCTCGTTAACCATCGACCACCCACCACCCTCCAACCACTACTGCACACTCACTCTTCGTAACGGTAGTCAATGTAATACACATATTAACCGCATTTTCTTTTCTGATTAGTCCAAATCTAGTTTAACAGTATTTAGAAAAATGAGTGCCATTCGTCAATTTGTTAATTAATATTTGTTGAGAGGGTAGACTGCACGTTTCGTATGCCCTTACACAATTCTTCTCTTTCATTTCATTTCATTTTTTAGTTCAGGCTAAAGATACATATATACATTAGTTACAATAACCCTAGTTTTATTAATAAACATAATTGATGCAAGATGATATCACATAGAATGTACCACATATTTTCATAAAGTTTCTTATATCACAGATTTGAATATCATAAAATCGTTGAATTGTGAAAGTATATCATATATGCACTAGCGTTGTCACACCCACGTCAATAGGACAACAGCATGGAGTACTGATATGGGAATGTACATAAAAACCTGTCCACGACAGCATGGAACGGGTGACGAGAAGCACGAGGATGGAAGCACGATCGTAGCGTTGGTTATATGCCGACCACTCCACTTCTCTAGGAAAGGTCGAATCAAAGGAAACACATATACGACCATGTCGTATGTTTACAGAATTACTTGCCACCTTGTAAATGGAAGTGAAAAGTAAGAATCGTCTTTACAAGAGTGGGGGTTATAAGCAACAGAGAAGAGCTCTCTGTGGAAGGCTTAAATAGTGGACGGCCGGGATACGCATCGCCACC